>JBAGKK010027368.1:0-11129 GCA_037177015.1 Euceroptres primus
TAACCCTAAGGTCCCTTTCCTCGCGGAACGTCACACACACACACACACACACACACACACACACACACACACACACATGTGTGTGTGTGTATTTTATTCTCAGTTTGTAATATTTACATGTCTTCAAGAATGAATTGTCCGGAAAATATTAAACTACGGGCTTCAGAAGATGGACAAAAATTAGAAATTAAAGGTTTACATGAAGGTCATAGTGGCCATAATCTTTTTGAGGTAATAACATAAATAAATAAAAGTGTTTGAATTTTTTTGTGAGTAGGGAACCGATTCTTATTTAAAGGCTACAGAAGCAAAAAGTGAAATTCTCTATTGTTTTTTTTCCTGAGTCTCTATAATATCATTATCATTTACATATAATTGAATCCTTGCATCAGCTATCCTCAGAGTTTTGACAGCCATCGGATATTTTTCCAAATTCCTTGATTTGTACCGAAATTCTCTGACTTTTCTAGATTTTCTCGATTTTCCTGATCGTTTGCCAACCTCAAAAAATCAATTAAAATATCGAAGGCACTTAAAACCTTTTGTTATTTTTTCTTGCACATAAAACATTGAAAAATATATAAATAATTGTAGAAATATTACCTAGTTCAAATACAAACGAGACATTTTTTTACCTGACCTATTAAAGATTCTCAAAAAGTGATTCTCATACATATTTTGAAGTTAGTTGACAATTAATATTTTTAAATATTTATATATACTCACAGCAACAGGACATTACGGGATATCCCATTTTTATTCCAAGATATCTTGGTGACATCCTACAGATATTTACAGATTATCCCATTAAGGTGGAAATTTAATTACCTCTGGGGTATCCATAGATATCCCAGGGATATCGAAGTTTCCGCCTTGGTGGTATATCCCATACATATCTCTAGGGTGTCTCCAGGACATCTTGTCTTGGAATTTAATGGGATATCCTGCAATATATCTTACTCTAATGCTAGTAGGAGAGACACTACTTCGAATTGTAATATTTCCGAATAATTCCCACGAGCGGTTTTTTTTTGCATAGATCGCTTCATTTGGTGGTCTTTATTGATTCCCGGAGTTTTCTACTTCATATCAGTTGCCAAACTAGGTTTTTTTAAAAAAATTTTAAAAATCACGTTTGTGAGGGCGGAGACAAAAGCGGCGATAACAAGATTTTCTTATAAACAATTGTTAAGCAATGAATTTCTTATTAATAAACAATTACATAATACACACTTGCAATCAATTTAAATCACTTACTTGTCACAAAAATATTATAATATTGACGCTGGCGAAGAGAGTCAGAATTAATGTTCCTTCTCTCCTGCGAACGTCTCAAGGAATTCCTCCTCAAGGTAGCCTCGGTGAGGATCTTCGGGCAGGAGTCCCTGGAGTCGCCTAAGGGTGTTGGCCTGGATGGTAATGGCAGGTGTTCAGATGTAGTTCAGCGGGTGTTTCCTTGAGTGTGAAACTCGGTCGGGGGGACACAAGGGCCGCAAGTTGCGAACCACTGTTCGATGAGGCAAGCTAGTGAAGTCACGGCTTCCAGGCGCCAAGCTTGAAGCAACTTAAGAGGCGCCTCGTGAGAGCTGTATTCGCAGGCTTCAAACCTAGAGACAACCCCAAGCCTCCAAGCGGCCTAGCGGGATAGTTATATAAATAAGCCAAATAGATTTGGGCCAGGTCTCTGAGCACCTCTTTCCGTGTAGCGGGGTGTTTCAGCCTATGCATGAGATGAATAGGTTAGGTATGGCAACTCGACTTCTCGTCGCACATGGTGTAACTTGAACATACCCACGTCTCAAAGCGACTCTTAAGTGAAGAAATTGCACGGAGAATGGCAATGGTATTTTTTCCTTGCGGGATTAGCGATGACGATACTTCTGGGCGATGGAACACTGCTTGAGTTAATGGATAAATGAAGTTAATGGTGATTGGTATACCGGTCGTCCAACGTGAGCTTTGTTACCTCTGACATTTGGGTGATTCTGTCTGATTTTTGTCAGCCAGATCCCGTGAAAAGATAGTATATGTGTGATGGAAAACCTCAGTGCCTGTCGTGGGTCTCGCGACGGGTGCGCTCACAGAAAGGAGACATTAGAACGTAGAGACCGACCATTGTCTATAAGAATGATAGAAGCTTGCTTCGACCGTGACTAGTCAAATGTGACCGAACGTCTTTAGGTCAACACTAGGAGCACGGGGCGGGTGGTAGCCCCTTCTGGCATGCCAGAAGCACCCACATTGGCGACGGTCTCGTGCGGGCAGTGTCACTGTTGGGTCTGTGGATGGTCAATAAGCTTGAGTGCATTGGTGCACTCGAGGGGGAAGTATGACTTCCGGGCGCCAAGCTTAAGGCAACTTAAGAGGCGTCTTGGGCGAGCTGTATCCGAAGGCTTCGAGTCTAGAGTCAACCCCAAGCCTCCAAGCGGCCTAGAGGGACCGAGCTTATACAAAATAAGCCAGACTGATGTGGGCTAGGGCTCTGAGCACCTCTTTCCGTTTTTCGGGGTGTATCAGCCTTTGCATGAGATGCTTAGGGTAGACATCGCAATTCGAAATATAGTATTGGCTCAGGAAGCTCGACTATGTTGAGCTTCTTAAAATGTTTTTTTTTCCGCGCTACGGAAGCAATGCGCGAGGATCTTGGAAATTTTCCCGCCTTTCGTGTTGTGGAAGCAATGCGCGAGGAACGTAGATGGGCAATGGCGAGATTTTTCCCTGCTTGACGTCTTCCTGGCTACTCCGATCCTATGACCCTACTAGAACTATTCTATTGAAGACACAGAGGGATGAAATAGAAGCGAAAGACTAGAGGTAAGAACATACGCGATAATATTGTGGTTTGGACCAATGAGGACGGGGCTTACCTTTGTTGGATGCTGGCTTGGTCATGACGTAGTCTGTCTATCTGAGTGATGAGCCAACTGAGTGGCAGACGAACGCTCTAAGTCTGTCGTGATGACAATAACGAGCAAGTGCTTTTCCTGAGTACAGCAGGGCACGAGCGACAAAAGACTTCCGGTTGAGTTCCGCAGTCTTAGAACGATCTTGAATCAATTCTCCTGGCGCCGACTGATATTTCACGGTCAGGCTAGTAAGCATGAGACGCCGTTGAACGCATTCATCAAGAAATTCTTTGGAAACTCGATGTCAAACACTAGGGGAGTGTGACTGAACGAGGCACGTTGAACGAATGTGGCAGTGAGTTGAGGCGTGCTATATCCTATATGGCCCTCTTCTCGGGCCCTAGGTGAGTCGTGGTAGGGCTGCCTCTGTCGCGGCTTCCCTGCGGGAGAGGCCTCCTATGCGCGATTTGCTTACAGACGTTCCAGGGTACCCACCTGCTCGAAAGCCGGATTGTGGTAGGCATATGACGAACTGGCTGTGGACATGGAACACGATTTGGAACACAGGGTCAGCAATGACCAATGTAGTATTTCCTATAGTATTTTGGCCTGCTGAAATTGAATCTGAAGTCAGAATTACCATACCGAATCGTATTTTTAGCCACCTCAAAAATGGTCCAGTATAAATTCTCAAAGTCCTATACCTCCTTTTTTTTGTAAATTTGAATCCGCCATCTTGAATTTAAAAATTTCATTTTTCTGACTTGAGAATCGTACTCAGAGACTCCAAAAACCCACGAGTAAAAGTTTTCAGAGCTATATGCCTTTGTTTGTAAATTTGAATCCGCCATCTTGAGTTTTAAAATTTAATTAGACTTAAGATTTGTACTCGTCGACCCCAAAAACCCACGAGTACAAATTTTCAGACTCATATGCCTCTTTTTTATGGCCCTGTGTGAGCGTAAATGATCATTTTTTCAGTTTTTGGGCATTCCACAGCTATAGTACACTTAAATTCTCCTAAAAACGATAATGGAATTATTGAAGATAATGTGCCAAACTTTCAATTCGCGCAAAAAAAATATCCCGCCATTTTTCTAGTGTAGTGCGAATTTTGATTCTTTTCTTCATTTTCTGGCCCATCCTGCGATGGAGGGACAAGTCGACTCACGATCGATATCCTCTAAAATCGATGGAGCGTCAAGTCGACTCCCGATCGATTTTAGAAAAGAAAGGTACTGTGGGGAACTAGGTTCGAGAACACGAGGAAAAAACTCGCTAGTAACTTGTAACCCCTCGTTTTATTGAGGCGTGCAATGTACAGTCGGTAGGAGGTACTTGTCGTCGCAGGGAGGTCGTCTTATGTGCCTTCTGCGCGTGGAGTTTATTGCGAAACACGGCCGGTCGTTCGCCGCCTAGCAGTCGGCGGGCGAATCTCGGACGGGCTTGGAGCACACTGGCAAAATGATACAAGTTTAGAATGTATAATATTGTCAGTTTAGGGTTATGTATACGTGAATTTCGGTTAGAAATCGGAATAATAATACTGGTGGATGACAATATGGCCATAATAACACTTTACGGTATGCAGAGGGAATTCTGTACAGGAAGGGTCCACTTTCTAGGGTCATAACTCGCGACCCATTAGGGCTAAAACCCTCAAGTTTACTTTAATTTACGCAGAATTGAGTCCACTTTTATTTATCTCCTACGCATCTTGTCGTGGGATTCACACGAAACGAGGTATTTTCAAAAAACATACTTTTTTGGTATTTTGTCAAAAAGTGAGAAAGAAATGGAATTTTTGGAAGCTCACAAATTCCAAACGAATGGGAGTAGAAGACTTTTTTGTACGCCGAATCTCACCTACTTTATTTTATCCTCTGGTTTCATCAATGTAGATTCAACCAAAAGCTGAGTAATTTTGAAAGAACGAAACTCGATTTTTTTGCCCCTAATAACAGGCAAAAATGGTCAACTTTGAGAGGTCATGACCTATTAGACATAGGACACTGTCCTTTCGTTGAAATTACTGCAAATTGAGTCTGCTTTCACTGGTTTGTGGAACACTTGTTCGAAAAGTTAATAGGTCTTAAGGTATACACTTTTTTCTCAAAAGCAGTGATTTTTTGCTGAAAATCGGAAAAATCGGGTTTTTTCAAATTACCATAGCTCGAAAACTATCAAAGATAGAAGGTTTTTTTTTTACCTTTTCGCAGCATCTTGTCCACTTCCCTTTTCCTGTTGAACTCTTTGCTCTCAAATCCAATGGGGATAGTCCGTCCAAGCAAATGTGATTTTTTATACTTTTTAAACAAAGCCGGGTTTGTCAACTGGTCTGAAGTAGAAAACTCAGGGTATTATTAAGGACCGCCATATTGAGCGACCTATGCAAAAAAATCGCTCGTGGCAATTATTTTGACCCAAAAGTACCAGATGCCTGGACTGTAAGGACTTGAGCAATATGCAGAGTGAAATTAAAAGAATGTATAAATCTAAATCGGATCTTGCATCTTTAAAAAAAGTCTTGAAGAAGTAAGTGGTAAATATGTAGGATTTTCATTCGGTAACATACCTTGAACTTAATTTAAATAAGAAAAATCCCAAACTTAATTCATGTACTGGCCAAACCCATTTTCAGATAAGGAATATCCTGTTCACTTTTTAACTTTTTATACAACTAAGTTGGTAAGGCGTTAACAACTCGTGAAGACAGGCGTACAGATATATTGAAGTCATTGGAAGTCAGTGAAGTCACTTAAAGTCAGTTGAAATCAATTAAAAACACTTGAATTCAGTTGAAGTCACCTAAATTTATTTGGAGTCAATGGAAATTATATGAAATAGTACTTATGCTCAGCAACAAGAGTGTAATTCCTTTCCTTTCTTATCGCTGTAGTCAATTAAAGTTAGTTCAAGTCAGTTGAAGTCAAAAAAATTGAAGTCATGAATACTAGGGTGTAGCGAAAAAAGAAAATTTTGAAATAGGCTTTGGGGGGTGGAGGTACTCTTAAGTTGTCATTACCCTCTAGTAAGAAGCCCCCGAAAGTTTTTTTTGATCAACCAATATCTTCATACAGTCAGACGTCACTGAATAATAGCGTAATAAACGTGGAATTGAAATATGTGTTCGGCTTAATTCAAATGCATAAAAAATCGTATATGGAAATTTTTTTTGCTATAGATTTAAGAGAAAAGATGAAGATAAGGAAGAGGAGGGGTGTAAAAGTAAATATATGTTTTTAAAATTATTTTATATGGTAAAACGGGATTAATTTTAAGCTCTATGACTTTCCAACTATTTTTTTGGCTCCCTGTATAAATGAATTTGCATTTGAATTTTGTGCAGAATTGATTTTTGGTTACACAAAATAATAATGAGAAAGGGGTGTGTGTCTTAGAGAGAATTAGAAATTCTAATTTCTAATTGCTTGTTTCTAAAATTAAATTGTTTTCCTTCTTGAATTTAGAAAAGCTAACCTCAAACTAAATTTCAGTTTGGTTTGTTTTAGAATGCAAGTCCGACAACATCTCTTAATTTATTCATGACTATAACTTGATTAGGTAAGATAAAATAAATTGTATTTTTAATTCTAATATTTTATGACTGTTTGAAGCTGTTTTTTGTTATTTTTTAATTTCATGTATAGATGTTCTCCCGAAGATGAGGTCGGACAGATCTCAAAATGTTGGGATTTTCACAACAATAAATGGTCGGAATGACATCGTTTTTTACCCATCTTAAACATCTAAGATGTTTTTCTTACCTTATCATTATCTCGGATGTAAAAGGAGTTTTAACCACGTCATCTTCAAAGAATATACAAATTCTAATTTTTTTATTTTACTTACCACACTTATCTGAAATTGGAAATAGGTGTCAGCATCATGAAGTAAAAAGCATCCATTTTTTCCTCAGGTGCATTTTAGTGCCGAAAAAAGGCATATGATGTCTATCCCACTGTGCGAATGCCTCTTTCCGACACTAAAATGCAGTACAAACTAAAAGACAGCTGAGGAGAAAAATGCATGTTTTTTACTTTATGATACTGACACCTATTTCCAATTCCAGATAAATGTGGTAAGTAAAATAACAAAATTACAATTTCTAATTCTCTCTGAGACACATGCCCCTTCCATATTATTATTTTGTGAAAACGAAAATAAATTTTGCACAAAATTCAAATGCAAATTCATATAGGGAGCCAAAAAAAAATAGTTGGAAAGTCATAGAGCTTAAAATTAATCCCGTTTTACCATGTGAAATAATTTTAAAAATATATATTTACTTTTACCCCCCCCCCCTCCTCTGCCTTATCATCAGCTTTTTTCTTAAATCTATAGCTTAAAAAAATTCCCATATTAACTTGCAACAATTCTAAATTCCAAGAAAATCACTGAAAAATTCGCGAGTGAACCGGCGGAAGCGACCTCTAGGCGGAATTTTCTGCTACTAGTATCTCGGTTGAGATTTTAAAATTAACACGTAAAAATCGAAAAAATCTTTTATTATTTGATACAGAGACATTATTTTGAGTAGGAAATACCAGAGATGGTAAGTACTGGGCTTTACATTATTTTGCAGAAGAAAGAGTTTTTCCAAATAATAAATTATTCACGTTGGCGGGCGACTGTCAGTGGTCCTGATCAATGCTATTTTGTAAATATGGGTGAAAAAACTATTTAGAAAGTTGATAAAAGAGTGTTCTTTATAAACTTTTTAATATTTTTAAATATTTATTGACTCTTGATCTTTATTTCTCGATATCGACAACATCTTGTCAACGAAATTATTGAATATTCTTTCGTTTATTATTGAACCTTCTTGTCTCGATTTGTCAAGTGAGTCAAGCGTTAATATTGATTTGTCGATCTGTTGCTTGGAGATTTCAAAGTGGGAAAAGAGTGCTGTCAGATTGGCAGAATTGACGATTTTTAAACTCTTCGAATCAATTTATCTGCCGAAATGGATAAAAATCCTCAAGCAAGTCAAAAGAGATCACATGATTCTTCGATGGATAAGTAAGAAAATTAATTTTAAAATAAAAAATTCGGTATATGTAAGTAATAAAAAATGATAATTTAAGTAGCACTGAACAAAGGGGCGAACGAAGTAAAAAGCTCCGAGCAAATTTTGAGATTCAAGTGGACGATCAAAAAAGCAAAGGATCTACTTGCAAATTATGTGGAGAAAAGAGTACACAGAACGGATTTTTAAAATGAAAAATAGTAACACGTCTGGACTCATGGGACATTTGGAAAATTATCATGAGGATATTTACAAAGAAATTTATGGTTGCAGTGCAGGCCCCAAAAAGAAAAAGGTTTCGATTTAGGTTTTGTAGTGACTGATGAAAAATGAAATATATCAACGTATTAGGGCATAAGCGTTAGCATTTCTCAGAATTGGGTGGCTTTTTACTTAAAAACCTTTTTTGCCTTTATTCAATGACTAATAATCTACAAATAAATATTTATAATTTTTTTAAGGAATTGAGAATTTGATATTTAATCACCGAAAAAAGTCGACAAGACAAGCGTTTCAACAGCAAATCAAAAGTTATCCCCTTTATTTTCTCAGAATTGAATAACGTTTTTTTGATAATTTTTTCAATGAAACTTTTTTCACGTAAATTCAGGACTAAAATATATTGGAAGCAAGTTCTTGTTTTTTTTTTTTCAATTGAATATTATATTTTTGGGAACATTTGTTATCTGTCCTGTAAAATCACCGAAATATGGTTTATGTGCTTATTCTGTGCTAATTTGCAAATATATTTTTTTTACAAATTTTGAAATATAATTTTTAAAATGATTTGTAGACAAAATTAAATGAGATGTTTTCTAAATTTTTAGATATTTTTAAAAAGATAGAAGGTTTAATCCTAAAATGTTAATTTTTAGAATCGTATAAACATATATTTAAGTACAGCGATTTTTATTTTAAAACATTGATTTGAAATATTTTGAACGTAACCTGAGAATGGAAACGTAAAGTCAAATTTCATTTACTATTTAATAATTTATTATAGATGAGCTTCAATCAAGGCAAATCTCAGAAGGTGTTAATTGAATGGTCTGCAAACAACCGCCTTTCTTTTAATTTCTTCGATGACGATGAGTCCGGAAGCGTTTTCCAGTACTTGAATGACAAGGATAAATTAACGAAACAAAATAAAATGAAATTCTTATTCTTGTCACACTTTGAAGAAGTCCAGGAAGTAATTTTGGATATTTTACAAAATAATACCTCCAAAATTTCCTATACCATCGATGGATGGAGTTCCATCAACGGAAAATCATATTATGTATTATGGCAAATACCACGTTTTTTGAAAAATTAGCAAACCTAATAAACACGCTTTTCGGTACACACTTTGATCCCAACGATTTACATTTCCGGTGTTTCGCGCACATTGTCAACTTAGCCGCTCAAGATATGCTGCGTGAGCTTAAAGTTGATGATGCTTATGTGGAATCAGAGGATGGTGATGATGGTGAAACGCTTGAAGATCAGGAACGTCTTGAACAAGAAGAGGAAGAAGTTACTTCTGGGTCGAAAATAATGGTTCGGTTGAGAGCTCTTTTTAAGAAATTGGAGTATTCTGAACAGCTTCGAGAGAAACTAAAACCCGCCTGCGATGTGATGGGAGTGAAGATGTTGTCTCCAATTTTAGATGTGTCGACAAGATGCAGCAGTGATCCTAATTTTAAACCATTCAATCTGACATCATCAGAATGGTTGCTCTTAACGAACGTGAAAAATCATTTGAAGTATTTTAAAACTCTGTCTACAACACTTTGGGGTGAATAGTATATTTCTCTGCCACTGGTGGTGCTCGTATTTAATTTGTTAGACAAACTGAAGAAGACAGTAGTGAATATCGACAAAAATCGACGATGATCTTCAATTGATATTCAGCTCAGAAACGCTCTTCAATCTGCTCTAGTTAAGCTCCTAAAACACTACTGAAAGTGTAATTGTATTTACAGCGCAATCCTGATCCTGGATCCTAGACATAAGTATGAAACGTTTGAGGAAACGGAATGGGGCCAAGAAATGGCATCTGCATCTTTAAAGAAATTTGAGACCATCTACAAAAAGTTATACGCTCCATCACAACCGGACGATGATCAACCTGAGAAGATCTCCCTACTGCCAGATGAAAATAATGAAGAAGAGGATGACGAATTTAATATACTTTCCCTCTTTGATCAAGTTTCTGACCCATCAAGATGGCGAGAAGAAATTGAGAGTTATCTAAAAGCTCCACGTGCAGATAGAGATACTGATATAGCCCAGTGGTGGAAACAACACCAAGAAGTGTATCCCAACCTAAATCGCATGGCCAGAGATTTGTTTAGCATTCAAGCAACTTCAGTACCACCTAAACGCCTTTTCTCGAAGGCTGGCTTAATACTAAGAAAGCATCGAAACCGTTTAAGTAACGAATTTGCTAGAACATCCATATGTTTGAATTCCTCGATGACCTGCAGCTTGAAGTCTAAGATAAACTTGACAAGAAACGAAACGATTTGGCTTAATTGAATCACATATAAATTTATTAATTTATTGCTTCCTCATAGGAAGCTTTCTATTTTATATGTACTTATGTTAAAATGAAGACATGAGAATGATAACTCGTTAAAGACCCTTTAAAGTTTGCCCTTCAGGTAATAGTTAAACTAACCTAATTTATCGGCCAACTTCAAATGGTCTTTACCGAGTTGTCATTCTCATGTCTTCAAATAAAGAAATTGATTCAAAGTTTGTAATAAAAAATTCTCATTGAAAAAGTATTATGAAAGTACATTTAGAATAAAGATTCCGAAAGAGTCTTATGAATCTTTGAACACAATACTTTGTCTCTTGAATTTAATTAGTTGAATTTTTTTGAAATTCTTATTTATGTGAATATAGATGCAAAGTTTTCTGATAAGTATTGTTTTTGTAAAAAGTCAAAAAAAAATTTAAGTATTATTTATTTTACTTTTTAATTGATATAGATATATAGTTATACAGGGTGTCCCAGACCTAAGTGTCCGGACTTATATGGCTGTATATAAAAAAAAAAAAATAAACCGAAACTTCCTCTGGCAAAAATGTATTGAAGATTTAGTTTTTGAGTTATGAAATGATTAAGCTGGACCAATCAGAAGCGCTGCATAGAAAGTTGTACGTGCGTGAGAGGGAGGCCAACGCTGCGTTAGTGATCGCTGCATCTTCACTCGCTATCCCCACTCTGAGAGCCCGCAGTACGTTCGACACTGTGCAGCGGTTCA
>JBAGKK010027379.1:0-11129 GCA_037177015.1 Euceroptres primus
GACAAATATTACAGTTAGATTGGCAGTATTTTATTATAACACAAAGATTCTGAAGTTAATAAAAGTGAAAGTAATAAGTGCTTTAAATTTTGGAACTTCAAAATTTGAACAGAAATCACAAATTAATTGAATATTTTGGTGATTACATTCTATTATACATGTGAATGGTTATTATTAGGTTTGAAACAATAATTTTCCAAATTTCAATTTTAACATATTCCTCAGTTACCTCGGGCTAACTATCGACAACATCCAACCGGTTCGATAGCTTAGTTGGTTAGTGCGTGCGTAAGGTGCTTAAAATTTGAAATTCGAAAAACTTTTGGGGATTCACATTATATTCTTTTATGATTGTTAATAAATTTGAGCAGAAGAAAGTTGGCTATAAAAACTTAAATTTTACTGTCATCAAAAGTAAATTTCCAATTTTTTAATAGAATTCTCAAAATTCCAGGATTTAAATAGAATTCCCGGTCGTTCGCGGTTTCCAGATCAAGTCGCAGAATCCGGTTTGCAGAATCGCTTAAGGCATAGTGATACATCACAAAAAATACTAACCATATTTTTAAATAAACTTTCTTATTTTTAACAATAAATTGTTATAAACAATCATTCTTTTTCATACTTACACTTTTCTGAAAAATCTGCAAAAATTATGGAATAACCAAGTGACGACCAGGATGTCAATTATTTTCACAGCAATTTTCTATCTGCAATAGTTTTGTTGTAAAAAATACTTTTTAAACAATTTTCATAAATAATAGTCCATAACAGTGCTAAATAATGATAAAAATTGTCAAGAAATGAGAAGCACCATGTTTATCTCATGATTGATGAAACTTTTATTACTTTTTTTAAATACCCATTGTTCAAAATTCAATTTAAATGTTTATAACAAAAAAATTATATTAGATAATTTACTTAATTAAAGGTGACAACAAATTACATAAACAGATGAATAAACTAATTGTCCTTCTTTTTAACGCTTCTCATGTTACTTGTAAGCTTTTTATTGTTAATATTATTGTTCAATTTACAATATGAAAAGAGTTGAATATAATGTATAACCCTCTTAAGAAAGTTATTTGATCACTCTTCCCTTTTTTACTTAATTATGTCTTTTCAAAAGCTGTTTCCATGTAATACATGTGTATTTGCTTTTAAAAAAGCGAAAATAGTTCAGCTTCAAGGGGGTTAGTTTTTGGCTAAATAGGGTGTTTTTTCTCGACCGAATTCGACCCCAGAAAATCGAAAATGTGCTTGTTAGAAAATGTTCGTCCGTGTGTGTGTGTGGGTGAACAATTCTTTTTTAATTATATCTCGCAAACCATTTGAGCTAGGGTCATGAAATTTGGAGGAATTATAGTCCAATATGATGTCCAAAATTTGTCCAGTTTTGAGCCGGGTCGGTTAAGAAATATTTTTTTTTACTTTATATTTTTCTCAAAAATTGTTTAGGTGTTATTTTTTAAAAATTTTGATTATAGTCAAGAAAATTTATTCTAGATTTTGAGGTTACATATAAATACACCTTTTTCTACCAATAAAGATGATTGATGTTGATTAATTAAATGTCTTGATATAATAAAACGTAAATTTGAAAAATTAGAAATTTTCAATAATTTTTATTACTGTATTTTAAGTAATACATAATTTTTTTAAATATGGGGTGATATTTAGTTGATAAAAATCAATACAATGCTTTTCGGTGCCTTTTATTTTGGAATTTGATTCAAACATGATATCAGATAGTTCTAGATTTTTTATTTAGATAGCATCCATGTTTTCCTTATTAAAAAAATGAATAAAGTGACGATCGCAGGAAACAAATAAGGATCGCAGAAAACAATCGAGCGCTTCACTAAGCCCGTAGCGTAGACAATGTTGGTCTGCAGGGTTATGCAAATAAAACGAATATCAAGGACAAGTGAGGATCGCAGGAAACAAATGAGAATCACAGAAAAGAATCGAGAGCTTAACTAATTGTAAGCATGTAGCGTCATAGATTAGTTGGGAGATAGCGCATCCGACAGGGCAAAACTGATTTCGAGAAAAGTGGACTGATAAACGCGCCATCTAGGCGTTTGGACATTGGAGTTACTTAGTAGGGGCACTCTGCGCGTCGGTAATAGGTAAAATGTAGTTAGGAGTTACCGCCGAATATTTTATACCGGAGAATTTTCTAGTAGCTTAGCTCAAAGTGCACAATTTATTATTTGCCATCAAAATTGATAATCATAATTTTCTAACAACTTGCTCATGTTATATTGTTGTTAACAAAAATTGATGTAAGTATTTATTAATTTTTAATATTTATGAATAAATATATATTATATAAATATATTAAATTTATAAGTGCACATCCAATGTACATTATCTGGTATTATATATTTAATAAACCTATAATTTTACTGTTTTGTATTTTATTGGGACTAACAATATTTACTATGTATGTATTTATAATTTGTTTATACTTTAATCAACAATATTTACTAACAACTCTTTGAAATAAAATAATAAAATTTCCGCATATCTCGAAAACTCAAGAATGTTTGTCTATAATGAATGCATATGTGAGGAAGATATTTTTTCCTATCAAAGAATTTCGCTCAGAAATGAAGCGCGGTTATCGTAATGTTATCATGTACGAAAGAAAAGTATTGCTATATATTTTTACAATTATAATTTACTTATATTTGTATAAAAAATGCGCGAATATTTCAATTTGCAAAAAGTTCACAAATTTGTGCCCATATTATTGTATACCTAATTTATGAATTTCTATATACGATGCCTATGTAAATTACATTTGATTATATACATTTTATTTTTAATAAATTTTATAAAGATTTCCTAGGCAAAGCGAGACACCTTTTGGAATTAAAAAAGAGATGAAGATCAAATTAAGATAAAATAGAATTAAAATTAAATTAAAATTAAATTTTTATTTTTATTCAATTACGTATTACTTATTTTCTTTACTTTTTTGCATATCTCTTTTTTCGGTTTAGCTCAAATTTTACGTTATGCTTTTTAATCTTTCTTAAAGAATATTTTTGGGCTAAATTCTTGCAAAACATAAAAAAAGAGATCCTTTTGTAACAACGAAAATTTTCAAATCTCAGTTGTCTACATTTCTCGACCTAATTCGACCCGAGGAATCCGAAAATGAGGTGTATGTGTGTCCGGATGTGGGTGGGTGGTTGTGTCAGTGAGTGCGTGTCAATAATATCTTCTTAATCATATCTCGCAAACGAGTTTAGCTAGGATCACGAAATTTGGAGGAATTTTGATTATATAGTAAAGAAAATTTATTCTAGATTTGGAGGTTGCATAGAACTACACATTTTTCTACCAAAAAAGATTGATGTTGATTCATTGAATATCTCATATAACAAAAAGTAAATTTAAAAAATTCGAAATTTCAATAATTTTTTTCTTTCAACTTTGAGAAGATATAGCAATATTCAAAGTATCAAGTTTATTCCTTTTGGCGTGATGAATCCATTGACCTATTATAAAACCTTTTATGACCAAAACTATACAACCATAATAGATAAAATTAAAATATTTTTTAACTTCGTACCAGAAAAACTTCTTCACTCTTGAGAATATAGCAATATTGTAAATATCGAACTTATTCCTTTTGTCGAGACGAATCAATTGACCTATTACAAAACCTTTTATGTCAAAAAACTATACTTGTAATATGTATAGTAATATTATAAGTACCAAATTTGTTCCTTTTGACAACACGAATCGATTGCCTTATTATTGTTCATAAAACGATACACGTGGGGACGCCCAAAACTAGTAACTACTTGGAAGCGCGGCTTTTTCTTCTGTACATAAATAATTTTTATTTATCAGCCTTCACATTATATTGAAAAAATTCAAGGTTATAACTTTGAAGGATTTTTTCGAGGATTTTTTACCACTTGCGAAGAAAGTACACCAAAACCCAAAGTCTGGAGATCAATTCTGTCGAAGGGTTCAATATTCTGTAATCTATATTAATTATTAATGCGTTTCTTCCATTTTCAGAGTTTTGCATGAAACAGACAGTTGCAGTTGTTCGATCAAAATTGTAATCATAATAAATAAATTCATGCCTGTATATTAAGATTTTTTATTATACTTATAATAATGGTTATTTTGTCTTGGAGAACGGAATATTCCATTCATATTCCCGGAATATTTTATTGTGACATTGGGAATAGTCCCATGGAACATTACAGCAGTGTCTCAGGAATAACATAATAACCGATCTTTGGAATATTTCAATGGAATGTTGAGGAAATATTCTTTCGAAATGTTTTAAAATGACTCGCCATGAAACCTCAAATATCTCTGCGGAATATTGCCGGAATATTTCATTGTGATATTGGCAATATTCCCATGGAACATTACAACAGTGTCTCAGGAATAACATAATAACCGACCTTTGGAATATTTCAATGGAATTTTGAAGAAATATTCTTTATAAATGTTTTAAAATGACTCGCCCTTAAACCTCAAATATATTTGCGGAATATTGCCGGAATATTATTTAGAATGTGTTTGAAATTTTTCAATTGAATTTTTCTGAAACATGGCAATGAAAGTAAGTAATTTTTTTTTTAAATATTCCAAATCGCTCTGCTTGGAATATTTTGACGAGTACGCGCTGGTTCGTTCGTATGATATTGAATCATAAAAATAGATCAAGTCTTTTTTGCTTTATTTTATATCTACAGCATACAAAAAACACATACAATATTATTACTAAAATTATTACTACAAATTATTATTAACCGTCGATTATAAACACGAAAATAAACGTATATTGTACCAAATTCCTAGAAAACTACTTCATATTGTTGCATAATATTGTTGCTTCTGATGACAAAGGCTGTCAGTACTTGAATACCTAAAAAAATCAGGAAATCACTTCTTCAATTTAAAAAAATCCTCTGATGTACATAAAATCAATCTCGATCTTTTGGCAGTTTTAGAAATTTCGCAATTTTAAAAATATTTCTGTAAAGAAGTAACTATTTAATTTTATTTATCGATCATAAGTACTAAAATAAACGTATATTATACCAAATTCCTAGAAAACTACTTTATATTGCTGTAATATTGGCAATTAGCTTAAATGTTACGTCTTTAACCATTTCTTGTACAGAGGTATAGAGTACATTTTGGCCAGTACACATCAACAAATAGCTTCTGATGACAAAGGTTGCCCTGCATAAAATATAAGATACGGAAATATTGTTTCGCATTCACGAAATTCACGATGTTACTATTTATTACATTTATGTATGCAACCTCTAAAAGACTTGTTAAAATGATAGTTAGACTTGCAAGATGTGTCTAACTTTCAAAAGTTCCTCAACGATATTAATCTTTTATTTTTCTATACCATAATTTTTACCATTTTCTGCAACTCTTTATTACTATAATCGATTTCCGTACATTAGAAAGAACACTGTTTCTCTTTATCAACGAAATATAAAGTTCAACAAAGTTTCGGTAGCAATTTGTCACACCTATGAAAAAATACTGAGTGAGTAGAGTACTTTGGGTATGGCGGAAAACCTGATTGGTCGATGGGCGTGACCTAAAAAGTGGGGAGGGTTATAGCAGGAGATCTGATTGGTCGGTGGGCGTGGTCTAAAAAGGAGGGTAGGGTTATGGCTGGAGATTTAATTGGTCGGATACTATGAGGGTTCCTCTGATTGGTCGATGGGATGAATGGAGGGCTGTTGATGGAAGGGGGATGTGAAGGAGCCGAGGGCACACTTTTTTTTATCTTTAAATAATTATCTCTAAGTACTATTAAATAACTAAGTACACAGTAATAAATATAATAATAAATAACATGGTAAATAATAAATAACATAGTAATAAATAAGTATTATTAAATAACTGATGTAGGGATAGGTAATTAAAAACAAATATTCTGAGTTTATACTTGTTTTTTATTGAATTTTTAAAATATTTTTTTATTGAATTTTCTCATTTTTTTTTGGTAAAAACACTAAATCTAAAAATACATATAATCATCGTTGCTAGAATAAAGTGCGATATTCGGTTATTTTAACATTCCTTGGTACAAAACACTAACCTACAGTCACTTGTTGGAACACTAACTTTATATATACATGCAATCAACGTACTAGAATAAGCTGAGTAGTTTGAATAATAATTATTATTATAAACTTACATCTAACACACGGCGCGGCATTTATATAGATTAAATTATTTCACGAGACATACTAATTACGCAAAGAGAGGCACAAGCACAGAGGGAACGTGGCAAATACACAACTTTCGACGCACAAGTCTTATTTACAAAAGATATAAAGTAGCGAGTTTCGACGAACACGTTTGTATACAGGATTCAAGTCGACTACTGCTCTGCATGGAGCTGTCGCAATGACCGCCGCTTTTATTTCCATACACAGTAACACTACACGATTTACATTTCTCTAAGAGTCTTTTATGAAAGTCCATCACTATCCGATCATTTTTTAGTAGATCATCCGTAAAAAGTGCATCAAAATCACGCAAAGTATACCCATTACACATGTGATACAGAAACATAATACAAAACTGGTCACACACTTTCGAAGAGGCACTCTGGAGCAACTTTGTGTTCCAGCGGTAGAGGGTACAGTTTCCTCGAAGACGATGAAGGTATTTAGGAATAAAATTCGGTATTCCGTAACTGTTGGAGTATGTACCTCGATCGTTGCTTCCGACGGGCATGGCAACCCAGTGGGAACCAGGCTTTGTGTGGCCTGGCACAATGGCAGCAGGTCGTGTCCAGATTTTTAGGATTTGATCAGTCGGGTAAACTCCAACGGTATGCGCTCCTGTAAGTTGAAGAGCTTGCAGAATTTGTCGGCTGTTCATGATCTGATGGTACGTTGTCGTAGACGTGAGTCACTGGACTATTTGTCTTGACAGCAGATTCTTCTTTTTTATCCATTTCGTCGACGTCAGTCCTCGCCCTCGACGCAATGTTTTTTGACTCTGGTTTTTCAGGATTCTTGTCCATCAGTCGCTGTTGTTCCTGACGTTGCTTTGATAACAAGCGCTTGAGTTTCATAGCATTGTTGAAAGCACAGCTGAAGAATTCTTCCTTTTTCACTCCATGATGGAAGCAGAACTCTCGTTAGCAGTCAAAGGCGTTCATTTTTATTTTGTACTCTTTTTCTTGTTGATTTAGGGATTTCACAATATTTTGTATATTATTTTGCAGGCAAAGGCGTTCCTTTTTATATTTTACTCTTTAAAATTCGATGGGCTTTTCGAGAAACTTTTTTCGGTTATTCTAAAAATCGACCTATAATAAATAACCATTGGTGAAAGATGTGTAGATGATTTTGCCAAAAAAATCGTAACATACATCCTGAATAATAGTCAATTGATGCATTTATTTATTAAATATTTCTATTGGAAAATGGCCTAATTATAAATCGGTTAATTAAATTATTATAAAAAATTAATAATTCATGTTTAACTTCTTCTAATTTTAAATAAACATTTTTTTACTTTCATATCCTTCAAAAAATATAGGTCAAAAGTACTTCATTATCGCAGAAAAGAGAAGATATAACTTTCATTCACTAATTTGTTTACAAGCATCCAAAAAATTTTGTATGCAGTTAACACTGCCGGACGACATTTCTAATGAGTTTCTGCCTCGGCTCTGGGCACTTGTAGTCAGATCAGAAAATTTCCAGCAAAATGGCAGCTATGAAAAAACCAAATTTTTTTCATTTTGTTTGCTAAATGGAAAATTTTTCAAGAAACTTTACTGAAAGGTCAGACCGTGAAACAATGCACAATTTCATAGACTTTCATCTAAAAAAATTGCAAATCGAATAAAAATTCTGGGCTGAAAATTGATTTGTTCACAGACACCTTTTTTGCATAGCACCTACGCAACTCATAAATTTCACAGTTCTTTAAATATTCATAACTCGCAAGCCAGATGAGTTTCTACCAACTTTTTTTTAACTGAACGATAAAAGAACAAATAATATGATTCTAAAAAGGTCAAAATAAATGTAGAGTATTCCGTCAAAAATCGAAACAAAATTTTTTCAGATTTTCTTGGTGAAAGTTTTGAAATTTTTTTCCTGCTTTTTCTGATATAAAACAGCATCTTGTTTTACAAAATTCCTGTGTCATTAGAATCCGAAAAAAAGTTTCGGAAATATTACAATTTAAAAAAGTCGCCCTCAAATTTAAAAATGCTGTAACTCTCAGAAATTCCCGAAAATCCTTTGGCCACAAAACATTACCTATAAAGCACTACAACTTCACTAGGATTTATTAAAATTGATGAGATGGTTGCCAGGTTTGATATTCCTGACCTAGAAACCATGAGTTGGGAGTCTAAAAAATAAAAAATTATCAATGAAGTTCTGTCACCGGAACAGTGGGCCACTTTTGAAAATCTTGGAAATATATTTAATTTTCCAAGTCCGAGGAGCATTCCAACTATAAACAGAAAAAAGCATCATGAATTTAAAATGAAATCAAATAGAAATTACGTTTATTTGAAAGAATATCCAGCATTTTCATCCGAATGTAGACAGCAGACAATGGGTTTCTCGACTTTTGTACTTTAAAAAGATCCCAGAAGTAATCACGAATTTAAAAAATTTTCTTGAAGTTCTGAACATTCAAATGAACGAAATTTCTATTTGACTTCATTTTAAATTCATGATACTTTTTTTTATTTATAGTTGGAACAATATTTCAAAATAAATTTTAGTTCAGAAAGAAAATTTGGTTCACTTGAACGTTCCAAACTTCAGGTAGATATTTGAGAACCCATTTATTGGCTTTAATGGTTCTACCATATTACCCAGTAATAAGCAAATTGTAAAATTGTTTAATCTGTATAAATTACCGACAAGTCAGTTTTGAATTTAAGAAAAAAGAAAGTGTTCTGAGTTAGTCTTAAGGTATCCCCCCTTTAATCTCCAGATGTCAAAAAATTACTTTTATTTTAAATAATATCCAGCATCTTCATCCGAATGTAGGTAGCAGGCAATCTGTTACTCTACTTTTGTAATTTAAAAAGTTCCAAGAAGTAATCAAAAAATTTCAAAAGTTTTTTTTAAGTTCTGAACATTTAAATGCACGAAATTTCTATTTGACTTCATTTTAAACTCATGATGCCTATTTTTATTTATAGCTGGAACAATGTTTAAAAATAAATTTGAGTTCAGAAAGAAAATTTTATTCATTTGAACGTTCAACACTTCAGGTCCATATTTGAAAACCCATTTATTGGCTTTAATGGTTCTGAGTATATTCTCCAGTAATTAAAAAATTAAAAAATTGTTTGATCTGCAAAAGTTACCGACAAGTCAGTTTTTAATTTATTAAGAAGAATATCCAGCATTTTCATCCGAATGTAGCAAACAGACAATGGGTTTCTCGACTTTTGTACTTTAAAAAGATCCCAGAAGTAATCACAAAAAAAAGTTTTCTTGAAGTTCTGAACATTCAAATGAACGAAATTTCTATTTGATTTCATTTTAAATTCATGATGCTTTTTTGCTATTTATATTTGGAACAATATTTCAAAATAAATTTGAGATCAGAAAGAAAATTTGGTTCACTTGAACGTTCAAAACTTCAGGTACTTATCTGAAAACCCATTAATAGGCTTAAATGGTTCTGAGTATATTCCCCAGTAATTACCAAATTGTAAAAATATTTCAATCTACAAAAATTACCAAGTCAGTTTTTAATTTTAGAAAAAAGAAAGTGCTCTGAGTTAGTCTTAAGGTATCCCTTCTTTAATCTCGAGATGTCAAAAAATTACTTTTATTTTAAAAAATATTCAGCATCTTCATTCGAATGTAGGCGGCAGACAATGGGTTTTTCGACTTTTGTACTTTAAAAAGAGCCAAGAAGTAATCACGAATTTCAAAAATTTTCTTAAAGTTCTGAACATTCAAATGACTGAAATTTCTATTTGACTTCATTTTAAACTCATAATGCTTTTTTTTTATTTATAGCTGGAACAATGTTTAAAAATAAATTTGAGTTGAGAAAGAAAATTTGGTTCACTTGAACGTTCAAAACTTCAGGTACATATATTTGAAAACCCATTTATTGGCTTTAATGGTTCTAAGTATATCCCCTAGTACTTAAAAAATTATAAAATTTTTCAATCTGCAAAAATTACCGACAAGCCAGTTTTTAATTAAGGAAAAAAGAAAGTTTTCTGAGTTAGTCTTAAGATATCCCTCCTTTAATCTCCAGATGTCAAGAAATTACTTTTATTTTAAAGAATATCCAGCATCTTCATCCGAATATAGGCAGCAGAAGTAGGTTTCTCTACTTTTGTACATTAAAAAGTTTTCAGAAGTAATCACAAATTTCAAAAATTTTCTAGAAGTTCTGCACATTCAAATGAACGAAATTCCTATTTGATTTCATTTTAAACTCATGATGCTTTTTTTTTATTTACAGTTGGAAAAATATTGCAAAATAAATTTGAGTTCAGAAAGAAAATTTGGTTCTCTTGAACGTTCAAAACTTTAGGTACATATTTGAAAACCCATTTATGGGATTTAATAATTCTGAGTGTATTCCTCCAGTAATTAACTGTTAATTGTGAAAGTTCAAGTTTATTATTAATTATAATAATTACGAACGAAGAGATCTGGTAGGGGTTTTATTACTCTGAACTTGGCGACCGCGCTTATGGATCATTCCCAGTGGGCACCGGGACATCCTAAAGACGCCCTTAGGACATACCTCTATGTCCTGTGACTAAACGTCTATGACATCCTTTGGATCTTTTTATGTCCTTAAGAGGTCCGCAGGACGTCCTAAAGACGTCCGGCGAAAGACGTCTATAGGACTACCTTAGGACTTGTGTGCCCACTGGGTTATTGTTTTCCTACCTACTGGCGAAAGGCTAGCTTCAGCCCGCTATGAATACCAACTACATTTAAAGAAAAAAAAATTAACTCGATGCTGAAAACTAAGTGCTTGTTTCAAATTCATTCCTTCACATCCCCTGTCACGAACACCCCGGACAATGGCTGCTTTAACAGTAGGATCACGCACTGCTCGAAACTTGATATCTCGCTCATTAAAAAATT
>JBAGKK010027390.1:0-10000 GCA_037177015.1 Euceroptres primus
CATTTCAATAAAAGTTACAGTACAGTTGACTTTTACCACGGCAATCATTGGTATTATTCTGTCCACTGATTCCCGTGGAAGTATTTAACTTTTATTGTAAAATGGCTACGAATTTGGTAATATTCCTACACAAATCGCTGCAATTTCACAATATTTTCGTAGAATTACTACGGCAATCACAGTAAAAAGTTTACAATAAGGAGTGTAATTATCAACTGGATTTTTTACAGTGTAACTCATTTCTAACGCCTAAAGCCTCTCGACTATTTATGCTTATTACAATATTCCGGAAAACATCATGCTTATAAGCTACTGCTGCTCCAATATAAATACTGATTGTCTTTCAAGAATTATTCTTGAATTGTAAATATAATTAAATTCGCAATTTAATTATATTTAAGGGCGTTGAATAAACAACTTTGAAAATGGCCGATTGACTCCAAAATTTTTCTGAGTCCAAACCCCCAATTTACCCATCACTGAGGGGGACCTATTTAATTTTGAGGTTTGCGTTTAGACAAGACTTACCAAACAAAGTCGGTGGACAGTGGATTCAAAAGCCATACTGAAAACCATTTTTCCCGCACAACACAGGAACTTTCGGAGAAATCGGGCGGTTGACAACTATATCTACGCCTTTGTTCTTTATTACGAGAACAAGAAATTTTCTATTTATTTTGGAAAACAGCGTAAATTTGAATACTCATGTAATGAAAATTCACCGACTCACTCATTTTGACAGCTGATGACAGTGATGCTAGCCAGTGATACTTTTTCAACTGCGCAAGCCCGGCGCAGGGATAGGGAAAACCATCTGATTGGTGAGATTCCGCGCGCTTATTTGAAATGATAAAAATGATAATTTTTGGTAATGCTTTTAGAAATAAAATAATAAAATTGTTTTTTTATTGCACACGATAAAAGTTTAATTTAACTGTAAAAAATTAATGAAAAAAAAATTACTACTGACAAAAAATTTGTTGGTTGAATTTATTGAAAGTTACGTTAATAATGCATTAAAATATATCATATTATTAATAATGATCGTTTGTAATTAAAAAACAATTTTATTATTTGATTTCTAAAAGTATTACCAAAAGTATCATTTTTATCATTTTAAATAAGCGCGCGGAATCTAACCAATCAGATGGTTTTCCCTATCCCTGCGCCGTTAGCATCACTGTCATCAGTTGTCTTCTTCTGCTTATTATTTGTGGAGTCTTGCTTTGCAAATTTCCAGTTTACTACTGGACGTTAAAGTCAGGTCTTCATATATTACGTATTGAGCCAAGAGATCCATTTTACCAGTCGAATCAATTTCACAAATTAACCAATATATGTCTCTTCTACATTCACTAAATGCAATTTGAATTCAAAATTCAATTAAATTTCTAATTAAATTTCAATTAAATTCACTAAATGCTTCCACTACATATTCCCTTAAATGCAAGATGAATTCAGGCGAGAGCTGGTCACTAAGCGTTGAGGCACGTGCAAAGGCGAAAAAAAGGTTCTCACGCAAAAAATGAACGTATACACTTCCAGAGTAATTCTTCAAAGATAATCAGTATTTATATTGGAGCAGCAGTAGGTGCCCCAATATTTTTTCCCCGGAATATTGTAATAAGCGTAAATAGCCGAGAGGCTTTAGGCGTTAGGAATGAGTTAGTTAGGTAGTTTTAGAATAAGGTTCGAACCAGCAGCGGTTAAAATTTTTCATAGCGTTTAAGTGTGCGATTATGTGTCGTGATATATAATATATTAATATATTTTAATAAGTGAAGTATAATAGTAATAACAGTTGTGGTTCTGAATCCGCATTTACATGTACATAGATATTTCTTTTGCCCCCTCTTTTTCAGGAGGAATAATTTTTCATATAGTGGATTTCAGATTCCCATATACTTTCTTCGGCAATTTGAAAAGATTCTTTCAGTCAGTGTTACATTTTTTCCATTCACTCAAAAGAAAATATTTCAAACTCTTGAAAACCACTGTATTAATTTTCGATATGCAAGCGTGTTTGCCCAATTTTAAACGGTATTTATACTAAATTTTAATTCATCTATCATTTATTTGTACGAAAAGTCTCTCAGTTGCTACATATTTAATTAATTTGAATCCGTCTAAAGTTCTAACCATATGAATTGTGACATAGTAAAAAACCACAATTAAATTATTTACAAGGTTTTCAGGTCAACTTTTTATGTACATAATAAAACCAGATGAACAAAATTTGATGAAAAGTCTTAGAGAGGTATACTAGTTCGATGTGATCCGAATGGTTATAAAGTGTGGGATGTGGAAACTGACAAATCTGTTACAGTGAGAAATGTTATTGTGGATGAGACTAACTTTTTGGAAACCAGGCCTGCAGTAAAGCATGAAGGGATTAATTCTGAAAACTCCCATGATGATACTGATGTTCCTGACTTGTTGTAAAAATCAGTGGAAAAGTCTCATAAATCTGATAATAGTAAATCAGATACATTAAAGTCAAGGGTTGAAGTAAATCCAAATAAAATTGCTAAAGACTTTTTTCGAATTTGGGGTATTTTTCTTCTTTTCTTTTTGTATAGAAAGAAAGCTTAGTCTGCTGCCTTTAAACATCTATAGGTTTAAAAATGGATACGATGTTATTTATTTTTGAAAATAAGCGGTTTGTAAGTTTTTTGCGGTTATCATTTTTTCCAGTGATTTATGACTGATTTAATTTATGACTATCTGTACAGTATTCGTCGTGAAAAAGACAAAAGTCCTTTTGTATCTTCCTTGCGCAAAACCTGCACTTCCACGATTCGATGTTTGCCTTCCTCTGAAACAATAAAAAACAAAACTACCTATTCGGCCACTACGATCAACAGCAAAAAATAAAAAATAATATTCTAACGTTAATTGTAGTGATGTGCAAAATGGCTTCGAGTCGGGTTGTGTGTTATGTCGGTTCGGGTTGTATCTGATGACTGGTCTGGTTGTCGGCTTTCGCGTTTATCGGGTTAGCCCGATAAATCCGACCCGTCGGGTCGGGCTCGGGTTAAAAAAAATTGTGCACACCTCTGGTTAATTGCTTTATGTTTATTCACAAGTTTCTTCGGTTTCCAGTCCTTTCTATTTTTTCATCTAACGCTACTGATTTCTTGTTTCTTGATACTTTAACTTTAATTTCCTGTCTAACTCTTTCTCGTTTCATTATTTCTCTAGTTCTAAGAACTGTTAAACTATATAATTTTTCTAATAACGCATAAAAAAATTCGTTTAAAAGCTTATGCGTTCGTTTAGCCAATTCCATTTCTTTATCTAACTCGTCCAAAGCTGAATCTAAACGTCAAAGGAATCTTCGAGGCTGCACACGAGTTGCGGACTGTGGTCAGAAAACGCTCGAGTTGCGGTACGCGGTCACTTTGCGCCAGGAAGAGTTTTATCCCGGTCTCTCTTCCCCCAACCGTGTCATGAACTGCGGATTGTAGGGGAGAGGGGATTATCTGAATAATTTCATGATGCAAATCGGCAATGTCTTATTGTCAGTGGTAGATTATTTTTAGTATTTTATAGTATTGTAATTTTAACTTAAAGTTAAATAAATACTGTGGAAGAGAAATATGTAGATAATCTTAGTATTTATTCTACGTGACGACAGCTTTTTCTAGCATATTAATTTTTAAATATCTGTGACAGAACATTCTCTTATGGTAAAATTCGTAGCCTAAGTTAATTTGACAAGACATATTTCCCAAAAAATTTTAAACACGCCAGCATCAGGAAAATAAAGTTATATAGTAAACAAGTAGAAAATGCTGCCAGTCCTAAGTCTGAAAAAAGTTTGAAGGAGAAAATAGGGGAAAAAGAGGGGGTGAAGAGAATGAGGAAAGCGATAAGTGGTGGGGGAAGAAGACCCAAAGGGGTAAGGGTCCTTGGCAATGGTCTCAGTCCGCAACTCGAGTGTTGCCACGCCCCAATTTTGACCGCAGTCCGGAACTCGAGTCATCGAGTGCACCGATCTTCGAAACTCCTCCTCTTGCTTTCTTCTATATGTGACGGGAACCATGATGATCTGAAATAACAAATAACTTAGTCTACCATTCCCTGTCTAATTTAAACTCATGATTTTTCTTTATATAACTTAATATTGACTTCTAACTAACTATATGACACTGGGATTATATAAATTCTTTCTATTTTCTTTTCACTTTTTATTTTACAAAGGGCTTTAAGCCCTTTGTAAAATTTTCTTAATTCTAATCTTTTTTCTCTTTCTTTCCCTTTCTCCTACAAACTTTTAATATTTCTTCTACTTCCTTTTTTCTAATATTTTTAATCTCCTTCCAGCCTTTCTCAATCTTCTCTAATTCTTCTTGTGGCAAATTCCATGTCTCCCTTTTTATTTTCCTTTCCAGTTGCTGTCTCTGTAGTTCTTTTTTAATTTTCTGTCTTCACCTTTACACTCTCTCTTTAACAGCTACTATTGTTTACCTGTTCTTCTTCAACCTTCTTTATTTCCTTCATCCTTATGGCCACCTTTGTATTTCGAATTCTTCTATCTTGTTTCTTAACTTCTCTTCATAACTCTCAATCCTTTTCTGTCCTTCTACTTTCGCTTCTTTCTGTCTTTTTTTTGTTTCTTCTCTCTTCTTCTGCTAACCAGTCTTTCTTCTTATTTTCATTTCCCTCTGGTATATTTTTAAAGCTTTTTCTTCTCTCTTTTCTTCTATCTGCAGGTCCTCTTCTTTCTATTTTTGAGTCTCCTCTATTATTCTTAAAACTTCTTCTACATTCTTTAATCCTATTCCTTTCTCCTATAATTCATTCTTTTCTCTTTAAAGCTCTTTTCCTTTCTTCCTAATTTCTTCTTTTCTCTTTTCAACCTCTTTCTTCAATTCTTTCGCTTCTAGTTTAAGTTATTTCTATTTCCTTCAATTACTTTTTCTTTGTCTCTCAAAAACTTTTCTCTCTATTTCTTCGCTTCTTTTTCTCGCCATTTCTGTTTCTCCGAACTCTCAGCCATCTCTCTAGAAAATAAAAAAAACACAATTGTCCTTATTTATCTTTTAAAACATCTCATTCGTAAAAATAAAAAGTTTCGTCTTTAATCTGACTATCTTGGTTAGAGGTGTGCAAAAAAATTCGATTCGATTTTAAGCCGATATCGAACGCGCGTGGAATGTCGAAAAACCGACCTTCAACGCGGGCCACGTAGGATCGGTTTCTTCGATTCGATTGGCCGCCCGTCGAATGTCGAAATCCAATATTCGACGCGTGCCACGTCGGATCAGTTTACAAAGATTCGATAGCTCGCGCGTCGAATTCGAAAATTCAATAGTCGACGCGAGCCACGCCGAATCGATTTTTTCGATTCGATCGGCTGCCCGTCAAATGTGCAAAATCCAATATTCGACGCGCGTTACGTCGGATTAATTTTTCCGATTCGGCCGGCATGTTTCTGTCAGACAGACTTATGCGACGCATCTATGTGTGCCATCAATAAACAAAAGCAAGTAATTAGTTTTCATATATCAATTAATTAAAATGTTAAAATTGATTGAAAAAATCAAGTAACGTAATTTGTCTTCAATTAAATAACTTAAGCAATGCAAGCAATTCTTTCATATTTATTTGTAATTTCGTATGCCATTATTTGATTGAGAAGATAAAAATATTGATCGTATACTCTGCTCATCTGAATTAGTAAGTACGTTTTCATTAAGTACTGCCAAGTTGTTTACTAATTGTTTCACTAAGTATTTATAGTAATCATTAGTAGAATTCACAGTAAAATTTTTACCAATTCAGGTAGGAATTTTTTACGGAAGTAAGTTACTAACAATTTTACTGAGAACTAGTAGTTTTTTTACTAGTGACTAGTAGAAATACTTACAAAATCAATTATAACGACTTGTATTATTTGATTAGTAATCTCTTAATCATTCAGATTTAGAGAGTTAGAATTTTCTGTGTAAATTCTTTACGCAAATTTTGTACCTAATTCGTTTCTTAAATTAACTGAAATGCAGCGTTAGAGAGCGTGATTCCTGTTTCTATTGTGTAACAATATCAAAAACCGCTGCCGAATGTTGCCTCGTCTTATTATATCTTAATTATATTATATCTTAATTGAGTTCATTTCATGAACACTATGCTTCCTCACAAAGGTTGATTTTTTGAACGATTTCTTAATTAAGTTGATCTTTATGAATATGTCATAATAGGTCAATAGATTCGTCTCATCAAAAGGAATAAATTTGATTATTATAATATTGCTTATATTCCCAAAGTTGAAAAACTTTTCCTGATATGAGCGTAAAAAAATTTATTTTATCTATTAAAAATACAGATGGTTATAAAAGGTTTTCAAATAGGTCAATCGATTCGTCTCGTTAAAAGTAATTAATTTGGTACGTATGATATTGTTATATTTCTAAATTTGAAAAACTTTTTCTAATACAAACGTAAAAAAATAATCTTAATTTTATATATTATAAACATAGTTAGTCATAAAATGTTCTACAATAGATCAATCGATTCGTCTCGTCAAAAGGAATAAATTTTATTCTTATAATATTAACTTCCCAAAATTGAAAAAAAAATTTACTCATAAACGAAAAAACTCAAAAAATTCTAAATGAGGAAATTTTTCATTTGATGATGATAACAAACATTGTATTGATTTTTATGAACTAAATGACACCCCATATTAAAAAAATTATGTATTGAAAGTATTTTATTACTTAAAAAACAGTGATAAAAATTATTAAAAGTTTCGAATTTTTTAAATTTACTTTTTGTTATACCCAAATATTTAATGAACCAATATGAATCATTTTTGATAGAAAAAGGTGTATTTCTATGCAACCTCCAAATCTGGAAAAAAATTTCTTGACTATAATCAAAATTGAAAAAAAATAACATCTAAAACGATTTTTTAGAAAAATATAAAATAAAAAAATCTTTCTTTTTATTTGATAATGCTTAAAACTTAATACGATCTTGGTGTTCTGGGAAGGGGTAAAATGGTGGAATAGGAGGAGAGGAGCAGACGTTTCGTTCCAAGAGGATATTGGGAGGGGCAAGGGATGTCTTACTGGGGCGCCGTCCAGAAACTGTGTGGCTTCTGGGATGCCGTCCAGCGAAAGGGGTCGAGGGGGACAGGAGGTCTCTCTCTGGGACACCTTCCAGAGACCGAGTGGCTTCTGGGATGCCGTCCAGAGGGAGGGGAGCGTGGAGAGAGGAGGTCTCTCTCTGGGACACCGTCCAGAAACCGAATGGCTTTTGGGATGCCGTCCAGAGGGAGGGGAGCGTGGAAAGAGAAGGTCTCTCTCTGGGACACCGTCCAGAAACCGAGTAGCTTCTGGGATGCCGTCCAGAGGGAGGAGAACGTGGAAAGAGGAACTTGTAGTTGGCTAGCTTACTATCGTTGGTGAAGTGGGAGGCCGAATTGGCCCTTTTTATACCTAAAAGGCGATGTTGGAGTAAGGGAGAGGAAGAGAGGATTTATAGGTTTTTTCCGTTGGTACGGAGACCTCTCTTTCTCTCCCAGTACATCACGCGATTGCACGTTGTTCCTCGCTCGGGCGTTCTCTCTATCTCTCCTTTTACCCCGACCTTGAACCGGCCTCGACTTGTCTTTCCGCTTTCCCGGCAGTGAAAAGCCGTGAGACGGCGAAAACCGGTTTGCAGGGGGCCTGAGAGAGAGAGAGAGGGAGAACGAAGGAAGAACAAGTACGTCGCTTCTCACATTCCCCTTTATCGTAGGGTTTCTATATTTTTGGTGAACAAGTGTCTTAGAGCGAGAGAATTAACATTATTAATTAATCGACTTTATTATCGCAAAAAACTGTTAATTTTCTCGCAGTTTACCGCCATGGCGCGTATAACAAACTGGACAAATTTTGGACATCAAATGGAATGATAATTCCTTTAAACTTCGTGGCCCTAGCTCAATGCACCAGAACGGGAACCTTATCAGACCGTCTAGATTAGACGGTTATTATTATTATTATATTTTAGTTTAAATTTATTACAGGCCCTGAAGGGACCTGGTTGTAAGACCGCTTGTACGGACTAAGTCAAGTACAATGGCCAGTCAGCAATTAAAAATTTCTAAACACAAAGAACAACATACTACATTCCCGACAAACACAAAAACAAGTCAAAATCAAATTATAATCACAAAAATAAAATAAAGCTACATTTATTTAAATATATATTTAAATAAATATATATATATATAAATATAAATATATATATAAATATATTTAAATAAAATACATTTATTTATTTATTTATTTATTTATATATAAAATAAAGCTACAGTCAAAAGTTTAAAAACGAAAAATGGAATCTAATTTTTTTCTTTTCGGGAATGATCTTCCGTTCCAGCCCAAAAAGCGGCTAGCCGATTTCTTGTTAGCAGTCCAAAAAGCATCGGACTATGTGGAAGGTTTTGAGAAAAACTGCTTTTTGAGCTGCAGCTAGCACCCACTTAACTCTCAGATCTTCCTGGTGTTTCTGGCACCTCGCGTCGACGTTCCCCGTGGCCGAAATCACGATAGGACCAAATGGTAACCTTTTCCAGCTTCCAAATCCTCCTAATTTCCTGCCTCAGTTCGCTATACTTTTGGATCTTGGTTTGTATAGCCTTCTTGGATGTTCTTGTCCAGGGGAACCGTTACATCGATGATTTGGGCTATTGCCACCGCTTATCGAGCACCACTAAGTCTGGCCTATCATGAACAACAGTGTGGTCCGTTAGAATAGTTCTGTCCCAGTATAGGCGGCAATTCTCCTTTTCGAAGACCGCTACTGGGGTTCTTTACCTATAGGTTCTATACCTATAGAAAGGCATCCACTCCTGAATGAGTCCCAGATTCAAAGCAATCTGCTGGTGAATGATCCCAGCTACATCATTGTGTCTGCGAGTATACTCTCGCCGAGCTAACCTCCTGCAGCCATTAATGATGTGCTCGATGGATTCATTCGGATCACCACACAGCCGGCATCGATCGTCCACTTCAAGGCAGAGAACATGTTTTTGGTAATTCCTAGTGCCGATTACTTTGTCCCGGATGGCCATGACAAACCCTTCTATTTCCGGAAAAAGTTCACCTCTTCGTAGCCACAGGTTGGATGCCTCGCTGTCCAGGTTGCATTGATCTTGCGTTATTATTATTATTATTATTATTATTATATTATTATTCTTTTATTTATCCTCCAATGATCGACAATTCAAATGTTAAACTATTATGATGGAGGGTGACTCTTCCATTTCTACTATTAATATTAGCGATTTTTCCCAAACTCTGAGAATAATGCATTTTTAAAACTTATGTCAACCCTGCAGAACCTTAGGATATTGACATTTCAAATTTTACACAGATTAAAAGGGACCAAAAATGACGATTTTCAGTGCTAGGTTGTTTTTGATTTCTAAACTTTTTTTCTACCCACTCTAATACATATGTTATAAATATATGGGTGATTCTCCATACAAAGGGTACTTTTGGAAAAAGTAAAATAAAAAAAAATGTGTTCAAATCATTGTTTTTTTACTATAAATAGATGTATTAGCATTATAAATAGAATTTCGGAAAGTAATCACGCTTAATATTTCTTTCAAATGCTTCTAGGACTTTTTGACGTCATGCATTATCTACTCTCGTGTAACTATGGTTCATTTTTCCAAAGAATAAGAAAATGTTCTAGAATTTCAGAAAAAGCAAACAAAAATTGTTTCAAACAAATTTTTAATACTTTTTTTTAATAAAAAAAATGAATTTTTAAAATTCATCAAATTTTTTTCACTTCGTCATTTTGTTACTTGTACAACCGAAACAAAATCATTTTTTCACAAAATCATCTTTTAAATCATTTTTTTTGCACAATTTTATTAGACGGGTGATATTTTCTATCAGTTTGCCCCTGGGATTCAAAAGTATGATTACGAAAATGGAGATTATGACAATAGCTAACAACACAAAAAATGATTCCACAGATTGAAAACAGAATG
>JBAGKK010027401.1:0-11128 GCA_037177015.1 Euceroptres primus
CTACGTAGGATCATATGTAGGAAATTATATACGATCATATACATATAGAAACCTATATAGGTATTTTTAGTATCCAGGCGGAAAAGTCGGACTTATGCCGCATCTTACGAACGGCATAGTACCGCGCCAGTTGTAAACGAGAAGCAATGGTACTGATCATTAGTACCGCGCCGCGCGTTGACGCGGTAGTGGTTTAGTACTGCCCCAGTATGGAGTTCAAGTGTTGGCTAGAATCCGATTTGGCAGTTTTGCCAAGCGTTGGCGCGGTACTGGTTCAATACTGCACTAGTACTAAGTTGAAGTGCAGGCTGAAAGCCGACTTAGGAGTTTTTCCAAGCATTGGAGCAGTACTGGTTCAGTACTGCTTCAGTATGGAGTCCGATTGCTGGACTCCGATTGCTGAATACCGACTTAGGAGTTTTTCCGAGAGTTGGCGCGGTACTGGTTCAGTACTGCCCCAGTATGGAGTCCAAGTGTTTTCCAAGTAATTTTCTCAAAAATTCTTCCTTTTCGTAAAGATTTTTTGACCAAGACTTCAATCAACAAAAGTAGTTGTACTCTTAGAATCATTCATACAGATTAATGACTTATTTGATTCGGTGACGTTACACTTCTCACTTATTCAGATTTAGAGAGTGCGCAAAAATAACAAACTATACTTGAAAAGAACTTGGTGCTAGTTAAATCTGAATTAGTTAAAAATGACTAATTGAAAACTGCAGGAAAGCAGAAAGTCAGTCAATGATTCAATTAGTTATGTATTCAATTAATTAATTATCAGAATAATGAATTTTTAGTTTAATATATTTGACTAATGAATTAGTGACATTATAATGTAATATCACTAATATTCACTAATTAATTGTAACATTTTCTACTAACAATGACTTAAATTTTCTAACAATTAGTCAATTTTAACTAATTGGTGAAGCAGGGAGACAAACAATAATTTGCCGAATTTCAATTTTAATATATTCCTCAGTTACCTCGGACTAACTATCGACAAAATCCAAGCGGTTCGATAGCTCAATTAGTTAGTGCGTGCGCTAGGTTTAGGTTTTTAAGTAGTTTAAGGTAGGGTTCGAATCCCCAGCGGATGCGGTTTTTCAAAGCGTTTGAGCGTGCGATTATATGTATAAGTGACCGTACGGGCAATTGTGTAATTTCAAACATGAATTAAGTGCCGTGATAACATATAAAACAATTTTTTTGCAAATTAATTAATATATTGCAATAAATATTTGTATTTTATTATTTGAAAAAATATAATTATATTGTACCGCCATAGTACTCACGGACAACTCCCAGCCGAATAACATTTTGTACTAATGCCAGTACCGCGACAGTACAGACGTTCGGTACAGGCAAATTACCATTTCCAGTACCGCGCCAGTAGATACTTTCGGTACAGGCATATTACCATTTCCAGTACCGCCCCAATACCGACAGACAACTCCCAGCCGAGTGACATTTCGTACTAATGCCAGTACCCAGCTGTTTGCCATCCGATAATATGCCAGCACCACGCCAGTACCGACATCCGTCCGGCGATACTGGCGCGGTACCCAGCCAGTTGTAATTTTCCACCTGGGTAGGGCTGGGGAAGTAAGGATGAGAAGTAGAGAGAAGCTAATCATTTTTTTTCTTGATTTCTACTTTGGAGTGTATTGAAAACTTTCTTTTGGAAGTGCAATAAACTCACGCAAACTGTCAACAAAAAATAAAAATTGTATGCGCTCGAACATTAAGGATATAATTAAAAATAAGAAAGGAATAAATCATAACTTGTTATTTCTAGGTTAAACCATTTTTTCATGAGATTCAATGTATCAGAAAAAATATTTCGGACCAACTAGATTTGAATCCGTACATATTAATAATACCATTGAAGTTTTTCGTTTACGCTCTCTAAAAAAATAATATGTATTAATAAAAAATTACCTATTTGCAAAAATTACTTCTTTTTACATTTTTTTAAAGAATTACATACGTTTTATCAACAATCTAACTATTAAATGTGTGATATTACATCATCGGGAAACTATTTGAAATAAAAAAAGAATAATATGTGCAGAATATTGTAATTATTATCATCTTTATTGACTTTGAATAGCCAGAAAAAAGGTGACAAATTTTGTTTTTATTTCTCATATAAATCAATTTTAATCAATGTTCTGGCTATTCAAAGTCAAAAAAAATTATTCTAATTTTAATATTTTGCATATAATATAATATTTAATTTTAAATACATTCCCGATAATATATGTTACACAATTAACAGTTGTATATTTGTTGAAGAGCTGTAATTATAAGAAAATATAAAATTTTTCTTTGTAATATTTTAAAAATTAAAGGTCATTTAGACAGTGGAAACAAAATACTTCAATGGAATTATTGCTTTGTGGATTCAAATCTGGTTACACCGAAATATTTTTTATGATATCTAAAATGTCATTAAAAATTCCTTAGTTTTGAAATAGCTAGAAATGATTCATTCGTTGTCGGGGCGCATGCAAGTTACCGAAAATGCAAGTAACTGAACCAGTATTATATCGAAATTTTTTTTACCGCATTCCTAAATTTCCGATTTTTCAGATGCCCGAATTTTCATCTTACCGAATTTTCAGTTTCCCGAATTTTCATTTTACCGAATTTTTAGATTACCGAACTGCCAAATTGCCGAATTTTAATATTTCCGAAAACGCATTTTACAGAATTTTCATATTTTCGAATTTGCATCCTACTGAATTTCCAGATTCCCGAAAACGCATCTTACCGAAATTTCACATTCCCGAAAATGCATTTTACTGAATTGTCAATTTACCGAATTTTCATTTTACCGAATTTTAATTGTACTGAATTATCATTTTCCCGAATTTGCACTTCATTGAATTTTCAGTTTACGGAATTTTCACTTCACCGTATTTTCATTTTACTGATTTTCATTTTACCGAATTTTCATATTACTGAAATTGCATTTTACCGAATTTTCATATTCATGAATTTGCATCTCACCGAATAGCATATTCCCGAATTTTTATTCTACCAAATATTCAGTTTGTATAAATTCGGTAAAATAAAAATTCGAGAATGTGCGATTCGGTAAGATGCAAATTCGGGAATATGAAAATTCTGTAAAATTCAAATTGGGTAATATCAAAATTCAGTAAAATGAAAAATCGGTAAAATGAAAATTCGGTAAACGGGAAATACGGGAATATGAAAATTCGGGAATCTGAAAATTCAGCAATTTGTGGATTCGGTAAACAAAATTTCGGTACATATAATGCTGGTTCATTTACTTGCACTTTCAGTAACTTGCATACACTCCATGAAAATTTTATTAGGGAGCGGGGATAAAGTACTTTAGTCCTTAGTCCTTCTCTCTTGGGACTCAAATAAATCCAATGGCCATGTGCACATGCGCGAAGATTGCCTTTAAGCCCGTGAGTTAAAAGCATCAACTTTAGTCTCGTTCTACAGGGACTAAAATCACCGTAAAAGTGCATGTGTGAGAGAAAAAAATTTCCACTCTGAACCAGAAATGGAGAACAAATTCTTTTTAGCTTTGCTCCAATGTGAGACATATTTGAAAATTATTTACCGATGAAAATGAGGGTTCCTAGATGCACTCCCATCATGGTGTTGAGTCCCTGGTGGTATCTTTCGACACCACCATTCGTCGTATGAGGCACGCGGTACACGGAGGTCCGTTTTGTACTGACCTGATGAAGCCAGTATGTTCTACAATAATGCACATAAGGATCCATTATTGTTTTAAGTGTTGCCTGAATTGATCCATCTGGTGTTAAAGAAACAGGAGCTTCACTGGATATCAGTTCAGTGTAACACTTCTCAAATACTGGCTGGATCATCTCTTCTGGAAGCAGGCAAATGTTTTTGTCCTTGAAACAAATTTCCGTGCCTCATCATTACAATCCAGTATTTTAGTGTACCCATGTATTCTGAGTCACTGATGGTGATCCTACATTTGTTTTAAATTAGTATTACGAGTAGTATTTAGAAGATTTTTGAATAATCATTTGGGTAGATTTTACCAAGTATTAGGAATTTAGCATTTATCATGGACTTTGGATAGTAAATTTATCCATGTTAATTTTTTTCACTTCTTTAAAAATATATATTTCTCATCCATTTTAATACATAATTTTCAATCCGTTTTCATATTATAATTATCCATGAGCTACTTGCATTAAAAATTAATACTTTAGAGAAGGAGAGGAAGGCGGATTCAAAATTGTAGATCAAAATAGATAGGTCAAACGTTTTTTAAAAGAAACGATTTAGAAGGATTAGCAACGATTTACATTCGGATATATTTTTGAACGTGATACGTGATGGAGAAAGGATCGAGAAGGATTAAATAACGGATAGACAAGGAAGAATTGAAACGCAGAAGCATCGAAAAAACGGATGTGTAATAAATACATTTGTTTGGGAGAGGATTTAGGGGATAGAAAATTATTAGAACGGATGCATCCGTGGTAAGTGATGAAAAACGGCAAAAGTGTCTTGCGGATATACTAGATAAGGATTCATTCGTAGATAGGCAATGGATAATAATTGAAATGTATACGTATTAAAATCAGTGATCCGAATGAAATTAAGGGCCATTTTTAGACATTTTCTAGTTATGTCTACAAATTGAAAATCATTTGACTAAATAATAAGCTGAGCATGAGAAATTAATGCAGTATTACAGAATTAACGAGGCAGAATCTCTAAATTATTAGTTTATTTCTATATCAAACTAAAAGGCCTCATAATCTAGAGATTCTGCCTCGGTAGTGCTATAATATTTCAAGACTTTCTCATACTCAGCTGAATGTTTTAGCCAAATTATTTTGAGTTTGTAAACATAATTGGAAAATATTGAAAAATTATCCTCAATTTTGTTCTGATTCCTGACCGAAACGGTTGCAAATACATACGATATGGAAAGAAAATGATTGAAACAGATAGTTTCATTTCCTGAAACTTGCCTGGAGCTTGCAATGCAAGGTTCGAAGTCTTGCATTGCCGTGCTCGACCAAGCTTCCTGTCAGTAAGGAAATGTCCGGTTGTATAGAAATGTTGGGAACGAAGATGTAGAGAAAATTGCCCAGCTATTTTCTCTACCCCTTTGCTTCCAACATTTCAGGCAAGTTTCAGGAAACAACTTGTGCCATTTGGGTTTATGATTTTTTTTCATATTGTACTCGATTACTTTATCGGATACAGCGCGGTAGGCTTTGGTCGTTTTCCGGCTCATCAGTACATAGATGTTGGAAATGATCTGTTTTACAATATTTAGAGTATTTTTTCATGAGAGACAGGCATACTACGGACCCACTTGTTTCGACATGTCGTAAAGGTAATGTCTCTCGTGGAAAAATGACGAAGAAGTCAATGTAAAAAGTTTCCATTCTTACCATCCGATATGGAAGAAATATAATTTACCACCATTCAAGAGCAATGTAATAACAACCAGCCCAGGTTCTCACTAAAAATCTATCTATGCCGCGGTGGAGTAATTGGTAACGCATCCTACATGAAATAGAAAGTTCCCGGTTCGAACCCGGGCTGCGGTAGTTTTTTCTGAAAACTTGGGCTAGACAAAATTTAAAAAATATTTAGAGTATTACATATTTCTCTACTATGTAACTGTATTGAAAAAAATTAAAAGTAAATGTTTTACTACTATCATATATCAGGATTTTAATATTTATACACCGAGAAAAGTCCTGCTAAATTGTACAATAAAAAAACTTACAAGGGGAACATCAGAGGTGGTGTTTTTTGTTTTGATTCATACTTTTTGTAAAGAAAACTCATGGCCCCAAAGTAAAGTTGTGAAATTCCTAGAACCCAATATTTGGCTAATTTGAGAAAAACGGCTTTAAAAGAATTATCACTGGTCTTATGGATTTCAAAAAGCCATCTCCCATGTTGTCGAGTAGCTTAGCGTTTGAGCACCCGATTTTCGCGCAGAAATTGCGGGTTCAATTCTCGCTGTATGAATTAAAAAAATTTTTTTTTGCATTACAATTATTAAAATGTTTATATATTCAATTACCTCGTAAAATTTTATTCAATTATGCAATAATAAACATTTAATATGCTTTTTTTCTAAAGAAAAACTCACATTTTCGGAGTTTTTTTGCATATAAATGTAATTTTTATTAATTTTATAAATTTAGTCATTTATTTAAAATTGATGCACACATTATAAAATAAGAATATATATCAAATAATTATATTTTAAATGAGATATGAAATTTTGATCATGTAGATAAATATTTTAAAATGAGAATATAACGAAAATTTTTATTTTGGATAGTTTTATTTCGAATAAAATATCATGCGTCACAATAACAAATATCGTAGAAAAAATTGAAACTAGAATTCACAATCAGTCGCAAGAGCCAGAATGATAATTGTCGTAAAAGCAGACAAAGCAGAAAGAAATGATACATCTTGCACATCGAATGAAGGAAGATTTAGCACATGAGCAGGCTTTTCTTAAATCTTCCATTGGAAAGCATACCTGATTTACGTTATAAAAATTTTTCGAACATCACAAAGCATCGCAGCAAACCACGCGTATTTTATCATGTCGGAAAATACAGATGATAACTGATGATGTACGATAGACTGGTTTTTTATACAATCTTCGCGGAAATTGATTTCGCGTTCCTGCTCTATTAAATAAGCACAGTAGGGTGGGCCGAATTTTTTTTTCGAAAGGCCTCAGGTCTAAAAAGTTTTTACTGGATATCAGTAACTCACAGGCCAAGTTACAGATTTAAAAAAATTTTTTAACAGGAGCGCATCGACGATAAAGCCTAAAATCTGAAAAAATGTTAATTGTCACTTTTTTAATGAAAATATTTCTTATATTTGACGAGTCTAGTCATTCAAATTAGTAAAATACTTCCCACTAAAGTCATTTTTTACACATACTGTTCAGCATTAACAAGAAAAGGGCGATATTTATCCCGAAAATGAGGGCGGGAAATAGTGCAAAGTACACTTGCAGTGCATTTTGTCACTTTAAGCTCATTTTTGCCCTAGAAAATCATAATAATACACTGTAAAAAAAATCTGATGAATTTTACATCGCTAGTCGATGGGAATAAAATGACCATTGAGAGTCGATGTGAATTTACTTCAGTACGTAAATTTACTGAGCCATAGGGTAAAATTCCGCCGGAATAAATAAGTTTTCAGAAAAAAAATCGTTTATTACACTTTTTAAAAAATATAATTTCAACTTAATATTAATATGGATATAGATTAAAAGTATATTATAGGATGCAACAAATATATTTATTTTCTTAAACATTCTTCACATTTTCCAGTACAATTTTTTATTCTAAATTTAAATTACAACAGCTTGAAAAAACGTATATTAAAAGAAAATAAAAATCGGAAAATAGGGTAAGAGAACCAATTCTTGGCACCTTAGCCCAATTATTAGCATGCCAAAAACTGAAGTGAATTTATTTAATTTTGGATTAATATTTGATTGTAGTAGATAACTAATATATGCATTAACTAATAACGAACCTAACAACTTTTACACAATTTATAGCAAACTCTCTTAGCAAAATAAAACAAGTAGATGTAATCTATTTAGATAATTATAGAGAAATGCTTTGATAAACTGGGCTGTAAAATTCTAGTCGAGAAACTCCAGAAGACCAGGTAACCTTGTAGCGTTACTACAGAACCTTTTGCTCAACAGAAAACATTACGTTCAGTATGCTGGGCATAGCTCAAAAGCATTTATACCTACTTCGGGAGTGCCACAGTTTTTCGAATTTGGGGCCCGTGATGTTCACAGTTCTTTTCAATGATAGCAAATACCTAAATAACGCAAAAAAAATATTTTCGCGGATGATACGAAACTGTACATTGAGATTAATAATATAAGGGACTGTACACTCCTACAAAGGGATCTTCTGGATTTTCTCGATTGGATTCAAAGTATGAATCTATCAGTAAATATTAATAAATGTCGAATAATTTTATTTACAAGGAACGCGGACCCAATTTACTTTGATTACGAAGTCGAGGGTAACCCGATAACCAGAGTCAGATCTATTTTAGATTTAGGCATAAGGTTAGACGATAAATTGCTCTATATAGACTACATTGTAAATGCGGCCAGTTAAACGCTACGATATATAATTATATTCACCAAAAAATTTAAAAACCCAAACTTTCGCATAGCATTATTTAACGCCTTCGTCCGTTCCAAGCTTGAATACGCTGCGGTTGTGTGGACCCTGAAAGGGAGAACGCTAAGAATGAACTGGAAAGAATCCATAAAAGATTTTTAAAATTACTCGCTTATAAAAAGGATGGATACTATCCTCCTAGAGGATGCAAGTACATTGATCTCTTTCAAAAATTTGATTTGTTAACTATTAAAGAAAGGCATCTAATCTTATCATTCGAGTTCGCAATTACGATAATTAGGGGAATCTTTGAATGCCCCGAACTTCTGGGCTACACACGAGTTCGTTCCCGCGGTCAGAAAAGCACTCGAGTTCGTTCCCGGGTCTCTTAATTTCTTAACGAGCTCCGGCGGGGGGTCCCAGTTTGCTTCCTACCCCTCTCCTTTCCTGGGTCTTGATTGGTGAGGAGCAGGGTCTCTCTCAACCTACCACTTTCTTAACGAACTGTGATAAAAATTTCGGCAGTAATTTGGATTGGGTATAGAATATAAAAACGAAAATTCAGAAATCGGAAATTTTTTAAAGAACTTCTTCGGCCTTGCATTTTTAGACCCATCAGACGTAGATGATTGCTTTACTGACGACGTTATGACGATTTTACTGAATGACAAAAGAGTTCACAAATTTTGTGATTACCTTTTAGTAACATATGTAGCAAAAGATTCAAATTTTTTACCTCATATTTAGGCTGAGTTTTCACCCACAACCACTTGTACTAAAAATGGTTGCAGATCCTTTCATTCTAAATTTAACGCTAATTTTTATACCAAGCCAAATGTATTTTTATTCGTTGAAGAGTTAAAAGATGTTTAATCCGAAGTTTACATAAAGATGAGAAGCACTGGAGAAAGAAGGAGAGAAATTATAGAGAAAGAAAATTTTTTGTCACAGAAAATATTCCTTTTCAAAAGCGGAAAAATAAACAGATTCGATTTCGTTCGTCAAGTCTCACGTAAATTTCTACCAGGCAAAGTTTAATTCTATGTCGCGAATTTGAAATTAAACCTTAAAGATATATATAGGCACTTATTTTTTAGTGTTATTAGTTGTCAACAGCTATTTTCCATATTTTTTAAACACGTCAGTATAGAAAAAAGTGTTGACGCTGTATGCTGCTTGTATGTATGCTTTAAATATGTTTTTTAACATTATTCTTTTAGTTAATATTTTTAACTATTTTAGCCGGAAGTATTTATAATTCTTCAAATTATGCTATTCACTTACTTCAGTTTTTCTTACTTATTTTTTTAGTTTTATTATTATTGTAATAAAGAGACGGTACTGATTATTATATCACAGAACGCAACTCTCTCAGCGACAACGGTATCTCGGTCCGCGAGTAGAAGATCAGAGTAGGGACGGAGGGGCCTTGGGTAATGGCCGGAGTCAACTCGAGTGCCTACTTCGGGGTGGTGGGGGTAGAAGATCAGAGAAGGGACGGAGGGGCCTTGGGTAAGCGCCGGAACCAACTCGAGTGTCTACCGATGGTCATTTTTGACCACGGAACGAACTCATGTGCACCGAACTTCTGAATGCTCTCCCATTCAGGATTCCACGCAGAAACTCACGAGCGACAGAACCGCTGTATTCAAAAACTACATGATAAAACTATGTAGAGGTTTCAACAAAATATGCGAAAATCTTGACGAGAATCTAGATATTTACACAACACCACTAAAAACTTTGTTAATATCGATTCAACAATATCATATCACAAGATGCAAATACTTTAGAGCTAGATTGTATAATAATACCACTTAGACTTAATCTAGACTTAATCTATTATATAATAACATGAAAGCTGATTTACAATAACAATCATATAATTGGTGTATACTGTTGGATTCACGAAACAAACTCAAATTACAAATTATGCGTAAAAATGATGGTAGAATTAAATTAATTAAAGCAAAACAAGCTTAACAGTCGTATTATTTAATAAATTAGAGAGAGGTTGGGGTTTGCCAAGAATTGGTGCTCTTACCCTATGATTATTATTTTAAACTCATAAAGTTTCTGAATAACGCAACTTAAAAGAAACAAATCAGAGGTGTGCTGTTCGTCAGTTCGAATTTTCAATGAAAATTGGTATCTTTTCGGCGACGTTTCTAAGCTCTCTTTGAATGTAAGATTTCTCGAAATCGAAATTATTCAGTTGGTTTTTAAATTAAATCCATTTTAAATACAATTCGAATTTTAAAAATTCGAAGCGATAATTCGAATTAATGATTTGAATTTTTCAAATTCGAATTACATTTCAGATGGATTAAATTTCAAAACCAACTGAATAATTTGGATTTCGAGAAATTTTTCATTCGAAGAGAGCTGAAAAGCTTCAATTTTGAAAAAATCAATGTTCTAAACGTGGCCAAAAAGGTACAAAAGACCCAAACTAAATACATTGAAAATGGCTCTCAGTGAACATGGCTAAAATTTTGGCATTTGGCACATCTTTTCATCCTGAACAAAATATATTAAGGAGAAAACTTAATCCTATGCGCCTTCTTGACGGTACAGAGCGTCAAAAGTTGATAGTAAACCGTTTAAGTACACACACCACCACATAATGCATGTAACTACATATATGTACATAAGGGTTCAAAAGTGAGAGGGGGCGGGCGGTGCAAGCCTGAGTGACTGAGTAACAGAGAGAAAGAGGGAGCAAATGACTGAGTCATGTAAATAGTGAAAATAATAAAGTGAGTGAGTAAGTCAGTCAGTCAGTCAGTGAGTGATAGATTGATTGAGGGAGTGATTAAGTGATATAGTGATTGAGCAAGTGAATATTGATTGACTGATTGTATGACTTCACTCACTCACTCACTCACTCACTCACTCACTCACTCACTCACTCACTCACTCACTCACTCACTCACTCACTCACT
>JBAGKK010027412.1:0-11127 GCA_037177015.1 Euceroptres primus
AGGATAGAGACGCGTGGCGGTCTCGGGTAGATGAGGCAATGAACTTTCGAGTTCCAAATGCTGATAAATAATAATTTATAATTTTAACTCCACTGTTTAATTAAAAACAAGGTGGCCACAGGTCAGAGGAAATCTGGAAATCAGGGAAGGAAACTTGTAAAAGTCCGGGATTTTCTGTAAGAGGAAATTTAAATTTAAAAAAAGAATATCAAAAATCCTTTTTAAATTGTAAATTGAATGAATTTCATGTTTGCTTTGTTTTTTTCAGGATTTAAAAGATTTGTTACTAAAAAGGAAAAGATATCAATTCTGAACTTAAAATGTTAATGGTCAGGGAAAAGTCAGGGATTTTGGAAAATGAAATTTTGCGGACACCCTGTAGAATGAAAATTTGATAATTTAAAAAAATATAAATCAGCAATTAATATAAATAATTAATATAAATTAGCAATTATCGTAAATTAACATAGGTATTTAAGTTTAAGAAAATTACAAAAGAAATACAATTCTGAGAATATAATATAAAAATAGGAAACAAAAAAGTTTAAAAATTAAAAAAATTCCAGTCTTTGCGAAAAAAAGTAATCATCAATGAAATAAAAACTTGTATATTTTTTATAAACTTTCGATTCCCGAATTTTTTAACGTATTTAGAACAAAATAAATCGAAAAATCATTTTAAAAATAAGTATTTTTTTATTTGCAGGAGGCATTAGTAGCAAATCTTCCGGAAACTCTGATGTCGATATTTCAAGATGCAATTGATTCAGCAAACAAGGGCCTTGTTAATTGGCTTTTTAAACACAAGAGCGTAAAACTTTTGTCCCTCTTGAGTATTCCGTACACTGTGCCTGCCGATGTCGCCTGTGCAACCTTCACAAAGTAAGTTTTTAAAATTTTATCTATTTTGAAACAAAGAAACGAAATTTCAGGGAAGTAATTTCATGAACAAAAATTTTGAATCAAGTTCCAAAGAGGGATTTAGAAATAAAAGGCATTGAAAATTGGATGCTTTTAACTCCCAATCTAAGTCATAGAATAATTATATGAGGGAAACAGAATTAAGTTTAAAGGTTTAAAGTAATTTAATTGGGGACGACGAAAAAATCCTGACGAAGAAAATTCCCGACACAGCAAAATTATCGAAAAAAATTGCTGAAAAATAAAAATCTCGACATTATAAAATCAACAATATAAAATTCTCGACATTTGAAAATTCCCGACAATTCGTAATATTACCGAAATTGAAAACTCCCGTCGCAGGAAAATTGTCGACAAAAAATTGCCAATATTGTATAATATTACTGATATTGAAAATTCCCGACTCTGGAAAATTCTCGACAGAAAATGGTCAATATTGGAAAATCGCCGACGCTGAAAAATTTCCGATACTAAAAAATTCCCGAAAAAAATTTTAAATTGTTTTGCTAAATAAATAATTAAATAATTTTAATAAACATTTTATTTAAAATAATTTTAAAATACAGAAAATTTTAATAATATTATTTTTTGAATTACTTCTACGATTTTAATATGTCCGGAATTTTATTTTTCGGTAATTTTCAGTGTCTGGAATTTTGCTTGTCTTATTAATAATTGATTATTAAATTATTTATAATATAATAAAAAATATTTTACTTTTTAATAATAAAATTTACTGTATAGAATTAAATTTAAATTAAAATTGTACAAATTAAAAGTATATGATTATTAACATTTATAATTGAAATTATAATAATTGTATATTGTTATACATAGATATAATTATAATTTGAAAACGTTGAAATTTTATTTTTAATTTTAATTAAAAAATTGTGACACTTTCAAATCCGAAGAATTAAAAAATGAAAGACGTTCAAAAACGGTTGCTTTTAAATTTAAGAACTTTAAAAATTATGTTTTCTAAATTCGGACGCTTCAAAATTTCTAGTTTTTTAAACGTGAATCTCTTCCAATCAAGGTATTATCAAATCTTGATGCTTTTCAATTTTTAACGACTAAAAATCCGGTCACTTTAAAATCCGAAGACCTTTAAATTTTGTTTTTTTCTATGTTTATAATAATAATAATAATAATAATAATAATAATAATAATAATCATAATGGTACAGAGGCTACCGTGATCAACAAGGCGGTTCCTCCAGGGCGAGGCTTTTCCATTGTATTACGGTTAAGTTGACCTTTGTGAATGTCCCTAATGTGGATATCTTGGGCGTATAATTTTTGTTAGTCCGGACTGCGTCAAAATGGTTTCTAAAGGCCAATTTGGCTCCTAAAGGCCAATTTGGCTTCTAAAAGCTAATTGGCTCCTAAAGGCCAACTGCACCTCCAAGTGGTAGAAGCCGAGAAACGCTGGGGGTCCACCACCCAGTAGGCAAACGCAGCTCTGGCAAACCCATCAAAAATGGAGAGTATACGAAATATATTCAGTCGTTGGTCGCTGCCCGAGGATCGTCGGGGCCCCCCTGGTGCTACCGTTGGGGGTGACAGCATACAGGCCGGTGGTGGTGAGCTGCGTGATGGACAGGCAGATCTCACCGGGATACCCGAAAGGGCTACTGTCCAGCCAGAACATCGGTAAGAAGTGGACTGGTAGCAGGAAGTAGCAGGAAATCAGCTTTGCCCGTGGAGGATGTTTAGGCTGGGAGGCCCCATCCGACCACTTCCACAGGAATGCCACGGCAGCGCATTAATTGGTTATCTAAATATGATGAAGCAGTAATGCGCTGCCACTTCGTAGTCCAAGGGACAACAGACCCGACGGAAAGAGGAATGGGCTTCCGTCAAAAATTCATGGAATTGCACCCAGAAATGACAGCAGTTACAGGGATAGACCTCCATCGGAGACTCGAATACATTGAGTCCAACAATCTCTCTAAAAGGCATATCAACCGAATAAGATCTGAGGTTGAGGCCACTGAAGCAAACGAACAAATGGAACAGGAGGATATTCTGCAACCCAGACGTAGGATAAAATGGACAAAAGAAATGAATGAACATGTTCTTCGCACCTACTTTCAAGCCGAGAAGAGTGGTGGATCAATAAGACGAAAACACCTTTTCTTGGAAGCGTGTCCCCACTTTGCAGAAAGGGTAAACGAACAACATGTAGCAGGCCAAAAGCGCTCCATCTTTGTTCTTGGATTACTGTCTGAGGTTGAAATAGAAACCATAAGGATGCAAGTATACCATTCACTTGCCTTAAATGGTGAACCTCATGAAGCTTCAGAAGACGAGGAGATTGTTAATGCTACAGCAGAGACGTCGGGACCAATGGGAATGAAATCGTTGTGAAAGTCCAAGAGGCAGAAAATCGCCAACTTCTGGAATCACAACGACGAAACGGAAATCCCACCGCGAACACCTGCAAGGTTCCTGAAAATCTCAAACGTAGAAAATGTTCTACTTCATTTTAGTGAGGTGGAACCTGTTTTAAGGCATTCGCTGCCAAAACTTAAGATCTTTAAGGCCTTATTGGCGTTAGTAGACCATCTGAACACCAAAGTGTTGCCGCTATACCTGTGTGAAGATCTATCCATCACGCAGGTAAAAACTCTTGTGTACTGTGCAGCGGTTGCAGCACTTAGGACTCTAGGTTTAAGATGCAAACAGCAGGTTATAGAATATAGAAGGGGCAACAGAGCCCAGAGGCTAACCCGTCGCGTGGCAGGCACCATTCTGGAAATGGAGATAACCAACGTCATAACCTCTAACGTCACCAGAGTGTTGAGGGTGAAAAACTGACGAGCACCTGGACCGGATATGGTGCGCAACTTTTGGTATTAATACTTTACGTGTGTGCATAGGTCCTTGGCTGGGTGCTATCAGAACATACTTGATCATCCAGATTTAATACCCTTCTTCATGACTGAGGGAGTCACGTACATACTTTCAAAGAAGCCAGACGCCCGTAGTCCATCGGCCCTCAGGCAAATAGCATGTCTTCAAACGCTCTACAAATACCTCACCGCAATTATATCTGATAAGGTCTATGCTCACTGTGAGGCCAATAACATTTTCACAGAAGAACAAAAAGGCTGCTGTCGTAACTCGCGAGGTTGTAAGGATCTGGTAACGGTCGATAGTGTTGCGGTGAAGCAGGCACAAAAACATCAGCGCAACCTGCACATGGCATATATCGACTATAAGCAAGCTTTTCCCTCAGTACCCCACGATTACTTGCTTGAGATCTTCAGGACATATAAGATTTGTCCACGTCTGATTCAATTCGTGAGTCACGCTATGTCTCTTTGGGGCACGAGAATAAAGTATTTTAACCGTGGGCTGCCGAGGATTTCCAGATTTTTGAACATTACGACCGGCATTTTCCAGGGAGATTCACTCAGTATACTGTGATCCTGCTTAGCGTTGAATCCACTTAGTACGACACTCAATAACACATCCTATGGATACAAGATAAAGAAAGGCAGAGGTGGATACGATCTCACCGACATAATTTATATGGATGACCTGAAATTGTGCGGCGGCTCGAGGGAAAAACTGCAGAAATTACTTGACATCTTACTGCAGTTCTCAAATGACATTCATGTGGAACTCAGGCTGCACAAGTGCAGGAAACTGCACTTAGAAAGAGGAGTGGTGAACGCAGAGTTGGGCCTCGACGATCAGGCGCTCATTGAGACCATGGCGAAGGAAGAGTCGTATAAATATATAGGTATCCTTCAGCTATTGGGACCCTGTCACACTGCTGTTAAGGATGCTCTGACGACAACCTTCGTCAAACGTTTGAAAGACATTTTGGAAACTGGCCTCAACTCGGCCAATAAGATCAAGACCATCAACACCTACGCGATCCCGCTTCTCACTTACTCTTTTGGGCTCATCAAATGGTCAAACACCGACCTACAAAACATCAGCAGAACCATTCGCATGGAAATGACAACGCACCGAATGTACCACAGAAGTTCGGCAAGTGACAGGATAGTCTTACCGCGTTGCTCTGGGGGCAGAGGCGTTCTGGATGTCCGTCAATCGTGTGCATCGCAGATTACATAGTTGACCACGTATTTTAACAGTAAGCGTGACATCCCATTCTATGATAACATCTGTAGAGAAGATGCCAACTATATGCCTCTCAATCTCGCTGATCCAAATGGCGCTAACATCTTAGCTCCCCCTCCAAAGCAAGTTGCTCAGGAATTGAGACAAAAGCCATTACATGACCAGCACCCTAGGACACAAGATCAATGCAACGTGGACAGCGAGGCATCTAACCTGTGGCTACGAAGAGGCGAACTCTTTCCGGAAACAGAAAGCTTTTTCATGGCCATCCAGGACACGGTAATCGGCACCAGGAATTACCAAAAGCATATTCTCCGCCTTGAAGTGGACGATCGGTGCCGGCTTGTGTGGTGATTCAAATGAATCCATCGAGCACATCATTGATGGCTGCAGGAGGTTAGCTCAGCGAGAGTATACTCGCAGACACAATGATGTAGCTGGGATCATTCACCAGCAGATTGCCTTGAACCTGGGATTCATTCAGGAGTGGATGCCTTTCTGTAGGTATGTTCTAGTAGCGGTCCTAGAAAACGAGAAGAACCGCCTCCACTGGGACATAATTATTCTTCCAGCCACACACTGTTAAAAATCCGTTGTAAATGTTTCTTTATGCCCACTGATTCACGTGGTAATATTACACTTTTAGTGTAAAATTCCAACATTAATCACTGCAATTTTACACTAAAAGAGTAATATTACCACATGAATCAGTGAACATAAAGATACATTTGCAACGAATTTTTTACAGTGCACTGTTGTTTATAATAGGCCGGACATTGTGGTGCTTGATAAGCGGTCGCAATACGTCCAAATCATCTACGTAACGGTTTCCCTTGACAAGAACATCCAAGAAGGCTATACAACAAAGATCCAAAAGTATAGCGAACTGAGGCAGGAAATCACGAGGATTTGGAAGCTGAAAAAGGTTTCTATACATCCTGTCGTGATTTCGGCCACGGGGAAGGGCCATGCGAGGTGCCAGAAATACCTGGAAGATCTGGGAGTTAAGTAGGTGCTAGCTGCAGCCCAAAAAGCGGTTTTACTCAACACCTGCCACATAGTCTGATGGTTTTTGGACTGCTAAGAAGAAAGCGGCTAGCCGCTTTTTGTGCTGGAACGGAAGATCATTTCAGAAAAGAAAAAGAAAAGAAAAGAAATTCCATTTTTGGTTTTAAAACTTTTGACTGTAGCTTTATTTTATTTTTGTGACTATAATTTGATTTTAACTTGTTTTTGTGTTTGTCGGGAATGTAGTATGTTGTCCTTTGTGTTTAGAAATTCTTTACTTGTTGACTGGCCGTTATATATGACTTAGTCCGTACTAGCGGCCTTACGACCTGGTCCCTTCAGGGCCTTTGATAAATTTAAACTATAATAATAATACATAAATAAATAATATTTTTATGAACTGCGGGATAAAAAGTTAGGAACAATATTAAACTAATTTAAAAAAAGTTATTTTTGTAAAAAATACACCAGGGAAAAAAATTGGAATAAAATTCTTAAACTCGACCTGTAAGTTTATTCTGTTCGAGTAAATAAATTCGAATTGTTTATGTAACTGGTAAATAAGTGAGAAAATGTGTGGGTCTAAAATTTTAATTGCAAAGAATCTGTAAAATTTAATATCACAACGTGTTTGCAAGAGGTCACACAGGGTGTTGTGTATTCGTAATTATTGTAGATAGTCGTGAGCTGATATGAAAACTTAATGGCTAAATAGAGAAACTTGCTTACTTACGTCAGTAATAATGAAGAAAAGGGAAACACATTGAGCAACCGATGTGACATGTTCACAAGCATCTTTATTACGTTTTTTTTTTTTTTTTTTTAAAAGGAACCTGAAGATGTTACGTATTCCCAAAAAAAAGCAATCTGCTTCATTCCGCTTTGTAAGATAAAATGCACTATGTTACGGAATGATAACCATGTTGTATTCACGGTAAGTAACGCGCTACCGTATTTTTAGATTTTTAAACAATTTTAATTTTTAGATATAAAATTAAAAATTTTTTAATTAAAAGCATTTTTTGTAAATATATTATGTTTTGTAAATCTGAAAATAAACAATTGATTGATATCATTTCTTTTCATTTGCATTTCGACGCCTCCACTGCAGAGGGGTCCAAGTTCTTTTCGCTCGGTATACAGCTCCAACTCCTATGCTTATACACAGGACTTGGCGCAGTATACGGAGCGAAAAGAACTTGGAGCCCTCTGCAGTGGAGGCGTCGATATAGTAGTTATTTAATTTTTCGCTATGCTGTTGCAGAGGTTTTTTTAATTTTTCAAGTAAACACAATTAATGTTGTATGTGATGGTAACCGATGGTTCACTACTTGAACATAATTATTTTAGTTTTCAATTTAATCGTAATAGTACAATTTGATAGTAAGTAATTCATGTAAAGTAGATCTTGATTTCACATGTAACAGAAATATTTAATGAAAAATTTATCTCTAGCTGGGATCGAATTTGGAAACTTTGGGTCAGAAGTCCTCTGAGTTGTTACTCTGGTACACAGCTTCTTAAGAGCAAAAGTTGTTTTGAGACCTTGCAAATGTTTTTAGCCTCTAGCCAATATCTAGAATCGTATAGATTTTCGTTAGGAAACTGATACCAGACCCGACCATTTTAATGACAATGAGCTTCAAATAATTCTTTTATAGCACTATGACTCCTGGTTCAAAGACCCCTAACAATAAAGAGTAATAACACGATTCTATTTAATTTTTAAGTAATTATTTATTTTTGAAACAATTTTCATTTGTTTAAATAATTTATTTTTTCGCAAGTATCGTAATTTAATGGTGTTTTTTCAATGATACAAGCTAATTAATCAATATGTAGAATCGGCGAATTACTTTCAGTTATTTCTCAATTGTTTAAACAATTTGGAAGAAGTATTTTAATTTACATAAGTAAATTATAATAAACTTATGAAACTTGCTGAATAATTTGTAAAAACTATGATTTTCTATCAGATTCAGATTAAAAGTAACATTTCAACAATTATTATCATTTTTTTAGATTGAAATGTATAAATTGATTCTTTATATTGATTAATAAGCTTGTAGCATTAAAAAAATACCATTAATTCACGATACGTACTAACTTTAACGCTTTAAATTTAAAAAAAAATAGAAATTACTTTCAAGCTATTACTTAGCTTTACTGAATCGTGAAAAGAGCGCTTTGAAAAAAGCAACCATCTCCGAGAAAACCCGTGTCAAAGGAATGCCGGTCCTAATACAGAAAAAGTTGCATAAGTTTTTTATTTTTGAATTTAAAAAAAACCTAAGAACATGCTTCGAGCTATAATTAATCTCTATTGAGTCGCGAAAAGAGCAGGCGGAAAGAAGCAACGACTTCGGAGAAAGAAATTATCAAATATCGATTTCGAGGTTGACATTGAGAAAAACATGATTTCTTACAGCTGTTTCAGCTTGTAATGAATTATGCATAAATACTTTTTTCGTACGACTAATGTTTTTTTTTTGTCACGCCATAACTCTCAGAAATGACATTTTGGGCCATAAAGGCCCAAAATGCACTAATTAGCTCATGGAAATTATGCCCTTATGCACTGCTTTTCTTCCCCTGACCCACTTTCAAATCGAACTGGACCAAAATCTTCAACAGAGACATGAGTTAGGAGAAAACAAGTAGTTTAAGCAAATAAAAGGATTTTCGGAAATTTGGCACTTACGCCCGTATGCAGTGTCGCCCTTCAAATATATAAATTAAATCATAATCTTCTTGTAAATTTATTTTATGAATTTGGATATAACAAAATGGGCGTATTTTTTATTATTAATTGGTCAACCTAGAATTATTTATACCAATTATTTTTTAGGAATTTTTAAATTGGTTTGGGCAGTGGGCTATTAAATGATTTCGTATCAAGTTCCTTGAAGCTAAATTCTTCGACAATGTAACTCAAAAGACCCCCAGCAATGAAGAGTAATAAAATCTTCGGTTCCGTAGCGCTATACCTGACTGTAGGTTTCGAAGAAATTACTCATTTCTAGATTCTAGACGAAATCTAAACGAAAAAGGCACAGGCCTTCTTTATCTGGCTGCTGGCATCAGTAACTAAGCACGTTCTAGACAAATTCTAGAAAAACTGAACACTCAACGTTTTTCTAAATATCCGCTAGACGAAACTTTGTCAAGCGATGACTAGAAAATCTCTAGTTTTTCGGTAGGGTTGCACGAGATTTCGAGAGATTGTAGGACTAACAAGGTTGCAATAGAAATTGCACGGAAATGCACGTGATTTCATGGGATTACATAAGATTGTATAAAATTGCAAGGGATTGCAAGATTACACTGGAATGCATAAGATATCAAGGGACTGCATGGAGATTGCAAGATTGCATGTGATTGAACGAGATTGCATTATATAGCATAAGAATGAATAAAGAGCGGCAGCAGGTTGCACAAGAAATTAACATCGCGTACTACTACATGTATAAGGCATTTCATGACAAACTTCCCAACCTGGAAATCAGATATGTCTAAATAGTCCGGACTTCGAAACCCTTCCTGTAGGATTTACTATGTCGACTCGATTTTATTATTGGATCTTATACAGAATACAAATAGCGCTGTATCTCTTACATTTTTTGATTTTTAACAAAATTTTTCTTTCTGTTATATCACTTTGAGATGGAGATATTTTGTTCTATAATATTTTATGGTTCGACTGGAAGTTTTTGCAAAATATGCAGAAAACTGTTTTTCAAAACTTTAAGTCAACTTTTTGAATTTACTAATTCTGACCTTAAATTTGCACTCTGAGACTAAGGCATTAAAACATTCTAAGACTTTACACATGTATTTTTTCATAAATTGCTTTATTAGGAACTATGAATAAGAAAACTGATTTTCCCAACAGTTTTGATCCTTGAAATAGGGCCTAGCACAATTGTGTCCCATCTGATTCGTCCCATCAAATACAAATAGGGTATTACTTAGTGAGAAAACGAAACAACTTTTAAGCAAAATGATGTGTAAACATCGTATCTATAGAATCTCTTTAAAAAATTCCAACATACAATTAACAGATTTTTGAAGAAATGTAGTTAAGTGTCAGAAGATGGGGGTATTTCTTGTCCCATCTGATATAACCATTTAAGTGACTATTGCAATTATACTCGTCATGAATCAAGTGGCTCTTGTTGCAAGTTATCCACATTCTAAAGGATTTTCGAAATAGTTTTAAATTGCGAGATATTCTTGTTACAAGGGTATAAATGAGCAGCCGGATAATAAAACTACACGTAACATTTTCCTGACCGTTCCAGTTGGCCTTTGATGCTTTGAAAATCGTTTCTCGAAAATTAAACTTTTAAACTTACCATATTGTAGAAAATTTCATGGCGCATCTTTCTTCTGCTTGCGAAAAAGTTGTATCTGTTATGGTTTCTTAAATGAACTAAAAAAACTGAAGTTTTCGGAAAACAAAATTTAATTGATATTTTCACTTGAACTCGCTCCTAAAGACACAGCTATTAATATTTTTACACGAAAATTGGAAGGATTATCCTATAAACGACTCTGAAGAGGATGTGCTATTGAAAATTTATTGTTTCTGTTATAGGAAAAAGTTATTAATTTTTTTGTCAAGCAGTATGGAAATAGTGCTAGGCAATTTTCAATCACTTCGTTTATCGAGCCAGTTTTGAGTAAGCCCTAACTTTCAGCAGAAGAAATATTCATTAGGGTATAATTAAGTTTCCTGCAAAATATTACTTTAATTGAACCGACCATTAACAAACTATGAGTTTTCAATATGTTTTGATCTGGCGCGCACGGGTATGGAACTTTGGGGCCGCGACCGGTACGATTCGCAATGTTGTCAAGAAATGCTTTTCTCAATTCTGTTCTTTCCTCTTCGAATTATTTATTCGCTGTATTGATTTCTCCTTTTAATTTAACTGTATTCTTTTATGGGAAAATACAAAGTACAATATTCAAATAAAAATTTGATTTATCAACGAACGACTTTTATATATATATATATATATATATATATGTGACGCGATCTGAGAAAAGGGACCTAGTGTCCAAAAAATCATTTTTCAGGTTTTTACACTTTCTA
>JBAGKK010027423.1:0-11127 GCA_037177015.1 Euceroptres primus
TGCAAACTCTTGAAAAAAACCCAAAAATCCACCGACCAAATTTGGACAAACACCGTGAAATGTTTCTTTATAAAACCAAAAAGGGGCTCAACAAAAAGAACCCACAAAAATAAAAAAGAGGAAAGAATTATTTTTGTGGGTTCTTTTTGTTGCGCCTCTTTTTGGTTTTATAAAGAAACATTTCACGGTATTTGTCCAAATTTGGTCGGTGGATTCTTGGGTTTTTTTCAAATTAGACGTTAAATGGGATTTTGAATTTGATTTCGGTCTAATTTAAATTTCTTAAATTTATATATATTGAAAGGACATAAAAATTATGTGCAAAATTATGTTCGGCAAAAACTACCCCCAAAAGTAATCATATGCCAAAAGCCACCCCTAATTGTGGTAATACTTCTAAAAAGAACATCTTGTTCATTAGGGTGGATCGAAAAACACAAAATTTGGAAATTAAAAACGCCTTAGAATTGAAAATTTTCCTTTTGGATCCTTCATAACTTGTGTAAAATTTGAAATAAATCAATTAATATCCTGAGATTAGGCGGAACCGAAATAAGTTTTAAAAATTTGTTATTTTTAGATCTTTGAAAAAATCGCTAATGATACTTTTTTTCGAAATCCACTTAATAATCCCAATTTTTATGAATTTTGCTGAATTTTTAATTTGACTTTATATAGGAGAAAATCTCATTCTTATGGATTTTTTAAAATAAAACATATTTAGAAGCTCTGCAAATTATAATAAAATTTGTTTAAACATCTAGAAACTTTCTGGCACTCAAAACCTACCTCCAGAAAAATTGGGAAAACTTTAACATTTAAAATGGCAATGTCCTAAATCAGAATCAGATTATACTCATTTCAAATGTTGAAGACTTTCCAATTTTTTTGTAATATATTTTGAGTGCCAGAAAGTTTCTGGAGGCTCAAAAGAATTTTATTCAAATTTGCAGTGCTTCTAGAACTTCTTTACATTTTAAGGAGTTCACAAGAATGAAATTTTCAATTGAAATTTTCAAGAATGAAATTTTCTTTGAAGTCAAATTAAAAAATTCAGCAAAATTCATAAAAATTGGGATTATTAAGTGGATTTCTAAAAAAAGGAACATTTGCGATTTTTTCAAAACTCTGAGAAAAGCGAATTTTTCAAACTTATTTCAGCTCAGTCCAACCTCAGGATATTAATTGAGTAATTTCAAATGCTGAACAAGTTATGAGGGACCCAATAGGAAACTTTTCAGTGATAAGGCGTTTCCGAAATTTGTGTTCTTCGATCCATCCTATTGTTCATTATTAGTTCATATAATATATTTTAAAACATCAAAATTATTTGCAAAATATATTTCTAATTTTTTTCAAGTACAAGTACATAGATGTTTTTTTGTGATAGGGGTGGTTTATAAGGCTATAGTAATGATCGGCAAGTGTCTTAAAAATACCTACATCTAACGAAGTACTCATTCTTCAATTTAGAGCAGGATAAATTAACAAGAAATGACATTATAATTTTTAAATCTTCAGAAGCGCTTTTTTAATTTCAGGGGTCGTTTATAAGGGTTGTAATGGTTTCAAAGTTTTTTATAATATATTTTCAAGTTCTGGAGTATGTTTACTTCAATTCACTTCATGATAAAATAACTGGAAATTGGATTTTAATTTTTAAGATTTTAGAGGCCATTTTTCTAAATTTAAGAGTGATTCATAAGGGTCGTAAGGATCGGTAAGTATCTTACAACATGCCTACATGTACCGAAGTACTTATTCTTAAATTTAGAGCAGGATAAAATAACAAGAAATTACATTATAATTTTTAAATCTTCAGAAGCGGTTTTTTAATTTTAGGGGTGGTTTATAAGGAATCTAATAGTTTCAAAGTTTTTTACAATATATTTGCAAGTTCTGGAGTATGATTACTTCAATTCATTTCATGATAAAATAACTGGAAACTGGATTTTTATTTTTCAGATTTTAGAGGTCATTTTTCTAAATTTAGGGGTGGTATATAAGGGCTGTAATGGTCCGTAAGTTTCTCAAAACATACCAACGTGCAATGAAATACTTATTCTTAAATTTAGAGTAGGATAAAATAACAAGAAATAACATTATAATTTGAAAATTTTCAGAAGCGCTTTTTTCAAATTCAGGGGTGGTTTATAATGGTTGTAATGGTTTCAAAGTTAAAAAAAACTACATTTACATATTCTAGAGTATGTATTCTTCTATTTAATTTACGATCAAATAACTTGAAATTTTATTTTACTTTTTTAGATTTTAAGGGTCATTTTTCTAAATTTAGGGGTGGTTTATAAGGGTAGTCATGAACGGTAAGTGTCTAACAGTATATCGGCATGATCTGAAATATTTACTTGTCAATTTAGAGTTGTATAAATTCACATGAGTCGAGATGAAAATTTTGGATACATTAGGGATGGTTTTCTTATCTGGGGGTGGCTCATAAGAATAGAAAAATTCTTTAAAAATTTTTTTTACACATTGAATACCTATAAATGTAGAATTATCATGTCTCGAGTATGTCAAACCACTGCAAAAAAGTCGGCCGTTAAAGGGTTAAAATTATTTCGATAATTGGCCATTTTATTTAATAATAAATTAGTATTTAATTCACTTGCAGTGATACAAGGGTTAAAATTATTTCGATAATTGGCCTTTTATTTAATAATAAATTAGTATTTAATTCACTTGCAGTAATATGATACACAGTAGCTTTTCGTTAATTGGTGGAAAAAACTTCCGGTTTCATAATTCACTTTTGATCCCCGTGAAATTCAATGCTTGGCTTTATACCGAGGTTTTTACGCTAAATTTTCACTCCACGCAACCCTCGTTATAGCGACCGTAGAAGCTTAAGCACTTTTTAAACGTAGGTCGTATATTTATAGCGTTACCGCCCTTCCAACTGCACCGCTTCAGTTCTCCTGACCACGAGAGGTGAGCACAAAACAATTAAAATCTGGAAACGCAGGATTGAGGTTTTACCCGAAATATGCTTTCTCGCCTCTAAAAAGAAAATTTAGGCAGAAAATTGACCAACTGCATAACTTACTTCAAAATTTTTATGTTTTCCGTTTATTAGGAAGAAATAAATTATATCGAATTTTATATTATCATGATTTTATTTATAATTAAAATTAATTAAAATCAATACTCAGAAATAAGAGACAAAAGAGGTTTTATACATAATATTATTTAGATTAGTTACCTTACCTTTATTGTAATGTTTTTTTTAAATTTATTTAAATTATTTATAAATTTATTTAATTAATTGATTAATTTATTAATTTATTTAATTGTTTATTTAATTAATTAATTTAATTGTTTATTTATTTAATAATTTATTTAATTTATTTAATTATTGTTTAAGATCTTACTATTTAACGATGGATGATTCTACAAATAATTAGTTCTTTAAAATTCTAATGAAATATTGAAATTGTGTAAAAGATAAAAAGGATTGCTTTTTCTTGCAAGATTGCTCCGCTCATTTATTTTAAACAAAAAAGAATATTCACTCTTTTAACACAAAATCACTGTTTTTAAATTTTACTTAATTGCCACTAACACTATTTATTTTACACCAACACTGTAACAATTTTCAATATTTTTTCAGGAATTTTTTTTGAAGAAGGAAGTGTTGAATCTTGCAAGAGAGTAAATTTCAAACTGATTCGAGTCGATTTGATACTTGGATGTTATGAGCCAGTGGCAAGGGAAACGCGTTTTCCGAAACCTGTTGGTTTGATTGTCCGACAAGAGTTGACCGGTCACGTGAGAATTACGTCCAGGGGGTTGTGAGGTGGTGGAAACAGATTCACTTTCCTTCTCAGTGTCCGTAATGTAGGACACACGCAAATTCCCACAGGACCCGGTTCTCCCGTCTTTGGGCCAAACTGCTTCAGTAGAAATTGAATCATGAGTAGCTAGAATGACCAGTCACTGACCAGCGAGTGACCAGTCATTGGCCGTCAAGTTTCGCCAAAAATAAATGTGTACACTAACTCGTCTTACGACTCTCTGGACCCTTCGATTCGTTTGCATACGGCATTTAGTTGTTTCTTTATATCAGTCGTTTCTCCAAAGGAAACATGACCCCAACGAGCGTGCGAAATGAAATTCGAGGAAATATTTTCAATGCCTTTCTGAATTGTTGATGTTAAAATATCAATGTTGAGAAATAGAGCAAACTTAAATAATTATTTCCAAAAAATATATAATAAAAATTTTTTTAATTTTAAGAAACTCCTGGTTATTCGTCATGTTAACAAATAATAAACAAAAAATTTTACTCAAAAAAATTTAAATAATGTAAAAAATATATTAAAAACAATTAAATTCAATTAAAAATTTAAAAATTCGAAAAATCTCCCAGCTATACGCGATCTTAATAAATAATTAACAAAATGTGCTGCTAAAGAAACATTAAACAAAAAAATATATTTAAAAAACTAAAATTATGGAAAAAATATATTATAAATAAAACAACCTTTTTAAAAAAATTTTAAAAACCTTGAAAATAATAATGCAGAAAACTTCCACATTTTTACGCTGCCAATTCAGAAGCGAAATTTATAAAAAAGCTGGGAAAATTAGTGAAGAAGTGAGGGACAAAAAGAAGAAACAATTTATTTTACAATTTACATCATTTCAGGGTTACAAAATATGTAATTGTGCAGAATTAAATAAATAAATGATTAATAAATATTTAACTGTACAAAATTAAATAAATAAATGATTAATAAATATTTAATTATACAAAATTAAATAAATAAATGATTAATAAATATTTAATTACACAACATTAAATAAATAAATGATTTAAAGATTTCAGTCTTCCAAATCAAATAAATACATAATTAAAAAATATTTAATTATGCAAAAATAAATAAATTAGCCAGCGAAATTTTTAGAATAAAAAAATTTTAACTACAGCGGGGACGTTTACGAAAAAGCTGTAGAAGGAACGGTGTAGTTGAAATTTTTTTATTCGGAAAATTTCGCTGGCTAATTTATTTATTTTTGGATAGTTAAATATTTTTTAATTATGTATTTATTTGATTTGTTAGAATGAAAGATTTAAATCGTTTATTTATTTAATTTCGTATGACTAAATATTTATTAATCATTTATTTATTTAATTTTGTATGACTAAATATTTATTAATCATTTATTTATTTAATTTTGCGCAATTTCATATTTTGTAACCCAAAAATTATGTAAATTGTAAAATAAATTGTTTCTTCTTTTTGTTCCTTACTTCTTTACTAATTTTCCTAGCTTTTTCATAAATTTCGCTGCTGAATTGGCAGCGTAGAAATGTGGGAGTTTTCCGCATTATTATTTTCAAGATTTTTAGAATTTTTTAAAAAAGGTTGTTTTATTTATAATATATTTTTTCCATAATTTTAATTTTTCAAATATATTTCTTTTGCTTAATGTTTTTTTAGCAGAACTTTTTGTTTACTATTTGTTAAGATCACGCATAACCGGGACTTTTTTCATACTTTTAAACTTTTCATTTTATTTTATTTTTTTTAAATATATTTTTTTGCATTATTTAAATTTAGAAAAAATTTTTTTGTTTATTATTTGTTAACATCACGTATACCCGGGAGTTTTTTGAAATTTTCGAATTTTTTTATTATATTTTTTAAATATATTTTTTGAAATATATATTTTTTGCACTATTTTAAAATATTTGTGCACAATGTTTTATTTTTAATATGTTTGTTCCATAATTTTAACGTTTCTAAATATGTTTTTTGCACTATTTTTGTCCATAATTTTAATTTTTTAAATATACTTTTTTTGATTATTATTTGTTAAGATCACGTATAACCGGGAGTTTTTTTTCAAATTTTCAAATTTTTTAATATATATTTTGAAATTTATTATTAATTTTTTTTCTTTAAATATATTTTTTGCAGTATTTAAATTTTGCTGCCGAATATTTTGTTTTTAATAGATTTTTTGTATAATTTTAATTTTTTTAATATATATTTTTTGCACTATTTTAAAATAATTGTGCACAATGTTTTGTTTTTAATATGTTTGTTCCATAATTTTAACGTTTCTAAATATGTTTTTTGCACTATTTTTGTCCATAATTTTAATTTTTTAAATATACTTTTTTTGATTATTATTTGTTAAGATCACGTATAACCGGGAGTTTTTTCAAATTTAAAAATTTTTTATCACATATTTTGAAATTTTTTATTAATTTTTTTTCTTTAAATATATTTTTTGCAGTATTTAAATTTTTTGTAGAATGTGTTGTTTTTTTATATATTTTTTGCATAATTTTAATTTTTTAAATATATTTTTTGTATAATGTTTTTGAGTAGAATATTTTGATTATTATTTGTCAAGATCACGTATAACCGGGATTTTTTTCAAATTTTGTAATATATTTTTAATTGCTCAATATATAAATTTCCAAAACAACGATACAGGGATGAATACGCATATTATCTGAGGTGACTTATATTGTTTTGCAAACGTTTCTTAACGTTTTGCAAACAAATTTCTTATGTATTATAGTGAAAAAACTCGAAATTGGTGGTTTCATATATTCTGTACGTATAATACGGATTTTTTGTAATGTAGGAATCATGTAGTCTAGGTTCCCGAAGCCTATGGGATAGAGTAGGACCCAACTATTTCTTGCTTTGTGTCTTGCTCTAACAAATATGAACCAATGAGTGCATGTGATTGGTTGAGTAGCGCCGGGAAATAAGACACCGATCGTCTTGAACAATGTTGTCATGCTGAGGGAAAACAAGGCGCGCAGATGTGCGCAGACTCTTAAGAATGGATAGAGAAATATCGTGCTTGAACAAACCTTCCCACTCACATCCTCTTTTTAGAATTTTTATTTTGAATAAATATCGAAAAACTGAAGAGGAAGTGTAAAATTTTTTACGGATAAACCTTCCTCAAGCCATAAGGAATGTTTTTGCCAAGTTTCAGGCTTGTATGTATTGTAATTTAGGAGAACACGCGTTACAAAGGATTTTTACATGAACCTTATAAACTCCAGTTTTTAGCCCTATTGGCGTGGGGCACCGGGAGTTTAAAAAAATTACTTTTTTTAATTCGGCTCAATTAACATCAATTTTAAATAAGTTCAAAAAGTTATATAATTATATTAAATATGATATTTTGTTTACACTGATTGTTTTTATTTTATTTGTTTTACACTTTTAGCGATTTTCAAACTCTTATGACTGAGTAAACAAATTTTTTTCAGGTAGAAAAAATGCCGTGTTACTCTATTTTAAATTTAAGGAATATTACTTACAACTTTTTACCTTATTTAAAATTGGTGTTAATTTGGCCGAATTCAAAACAGTCATTTTTGTTCGTGAAAGAAGATTATGACTTTAAAAGTGCATTTGTAATTAATTTATAAAAAGCTTAAAAGTGTTTCTGCCCACAGAATTTAATTTGATCTAGGGACAGGAAATAAACTTATGTAATAAGAACTCAAAGTATTTTAACACATCAAAAAATCAAAACAATGATCAAAGTTATCGGCATTACGCAATAATTTTTGATTGAACCAAAAAGACTGTTGTCTTTCTTTTATTAAAGAAATCGAAATGTTACTCCTATAATAAAAATTTTGAAAAATTATTTACTAAGTGAGGAAGATAATAAAGCATTACCTAATTTAATAAGCAGATTTTTCTTTACGTGAAATATTAACAAAGAAAGATTTATAAATCCCAAAATTGTCATTTTTGACGGTTTTTTGGGGTAAAATAGTGAAAGTAATAAATTATAAATTCTTGGGAGGAAATGTGTTAACAAAATATATATGTAAAAAACTTTGCCTTAATATTGAAGACAAAACATGAAGTTTGTATGCCAAACACATAGTCTATAGCTACTGAGCTTGGTTTAAAAATATATTCAATGGTTCAAAGCCGGTGACATTGACCTGTGCATTCTGTGCCAGTCTTTCCTTGATTTGTAATGTCTTTTGATATTCTATCATTTACTGTGACTAATTGTTGTAAAACATAAAGCTTCGTTTGTTGAGGCAGTTGAATTAAATTTTCGATTTAAAGTAACTTCTATTCTTCGAAACTCGAAATTTTACCTTGTTAACACAGATTCAACTTTTACTTATTTAATTAAGAAAAAAAAGTTATACAAATAAAATATGAAAATTTAATAAAAGCAAAATGAATTAATTTTTGTATGAGTTTAAAGAAAAATTAATGTTTTAAAAAGTATTTCTTAGTTTAATTAAAATACATCCAATTTATTTAATAACTCATGATTTTTCATTCTACTGAGGCACTAATACAAATTCTTTTTAATCTGAATTTTATATCTTAAGGAAATGAGATAGTGGAGATTGATATTTACAAGCACGTGGTCATCAAAACAAACCAAACTCCAGCTAGCAGAGTCCAGAGGTCGATATTTTAATTAAACAGGTTTTTGCACATATAGTATAAGCTTACATGAGAAATATTTCGTTCTCACGCAACAATACTATTTTTATTGTTTTCTAAACAGAAAAATTTAAAAACAAAAGAATGTTAATTAATTCAATTGGAAATTCAGGTACAAAAAAATTATTCCAACATTTGTAGTCCCTTACAAATGTATTTTTAATCTTAATGTAATAATTTGTAACGGTTTCCTTCTTCCGAGAATGAGATAAACAGATTTAAATGCCCGATAATATAATTTCTATTCTCATATCAATAATAATGCTTTATTTTAATTAAATTCTTATAATTACTCGAATTTCTTCAATTATTTTTAGAAAAAAATTTTCTTTCTAATGTGAATATAATATAACTTTGAGATCGACTTGTTAGAAAATAATTTTAATAATAACAAACATTCATGCCTAAATTTCACAAATAGAAAGAACTGTAGAAATTGGTTTTCAATTTTTGTGAATTTTATTTTTATGTTACTTTTTCAATTTTCTTGCAACATTTAGTACCGCAGTAAAAAAAAACATTTAAAATTCATTCAGTGTTTGCAATATTTTTTGTAATAATATACTACTGTACAAAATTTACATTCTATTTTGGAGTAATGTCAAAAAATGCCGCATTAAAATCTGTTATGGAATTTGAATACAAAACTTTATTTTTTCAGGAAGTATTAAGAAAGTTTGTGAAAGAAAGCGATTTTATGTATTTATACACTTTAAGTCTTTAAGACCAAGTGACACATAAAGAAAATCGATACAAATGCACGTCAGCTGTCAAACGCAACAATGACATTTCGATGACGTTCGAAAAATTCGAATATTTTGGTTCGGAAAAACATGGTGAGTGACAATCGAGAATCAACAAATCGAATACTGATCGTATATTTGTCATTCAAGGGTTGATTTTAAATAATACTGTTATAATCAATCAGTCGGTTCAATAAGAAACTTTATCCCTGACTCGAAAGGATGAAAATGATATTGTGGAAGACGATAGGTGTGTGTTACGTAAATGACATTTGATTTTTCTGCCAGAATTATGGTTAACGTAGTGTCATTCGCAGAACATAAAATCTTTGGCTTCGAATCGGCTGACCCTGGCGCCCAATTTAGCAGACTACACAACACACAACTAATATGGAGATCGCCCCAACTCACGATTCAAGCGATTTTTGGGTCTTTGCGCGCAAATTGTCGGGATTTTCAGGTGGTTTCAGAAAATTACACTGGGCTGGAATAATGTCGAACTGCGATAAATCACCCAAACGTACCTTGGACCCGTTAAATCGGGTGAGGTTCTCCGCAAATAAGATCGTCCGAGACAACATGGTAGCCATCTTTGTAAAGTGGTGGCTGTAGACTGCCAAGTGTGAGTGTGCGAGCTGCCAGTCGTGTCTCGTGTCCCCACCCGCTGAATTCATTCACCATCTCATTCCTTCTCGTAGTGCTTTCTCCTTCCGATTACTCTGGCTGATCTGAAGCAAATCTATAAATCGGCCAAAGTAGCGCGAGTTTTAAATACATTTAGGTAGTTGAAATTAATAACAATCCCGTCAAAAATATGGTATAAGCAAAAAGTCGGACAAGTATAAACAAAATTTTGTACATTACAATTCGTAAGATAAAAAGTAGATAGTTTTGCCAAGTGAAATATACAACTTTTTCAAATTAAAAAGAATATATAAAATGAAAACTGTTAATGGATGATCAAAAATAATTTAATTTCAATAAACATTATAAAAATAAAAAAATTTTAATTTAATTTAATTTTTAAAGGGCAACGGTCAACATATAGTGCGTTTCCAATTGCAAAATTATGTTAAATTTTTAAAAATCAACATGACATTTCTCAATGTATTTTGTATCAACAGCAAGTTTTTTGAAGTCTTCTTTGACACGGGATGTTTACGGATATTAACGTTTACGGATATTAATGCTCTGAGCGCTCTGAGGACGCTCCGACCAAAATTCAGAACCGCCGGAAGTAAGGGGAACGTTGCCTAAGTCAGGCTGTCTCCTGAGACGGGCCACCCTTAATATTTTTGTATGAAAACATTATATTCATCACTTATATATGAAGATACATGCTCAGCTGAATTCTACTTATTTTGAAAGTGTTTGTTTTTGCATTTGAAGTAAATTAACGAAAACAGAAAGGAAAAATTATTTTTGTACATTAGAGAACCAACTTTTATCTGTTTTAGAAGTTGTGATTTAATAACTTCTATAAATTTGAAGGAGTAATTTTTTTTTTGATAGATAATTTTGTAAACTTTGCAATTGTTACTTGCTTTTTTTAGATTTTTATGCTGTTTAATAAAAGTATTTAAAAAATTGTGAACATGGGAAATTCCTAAGACGGGCCCCGGTTAGGCTAGAAAACTGCAGAAAAAAAGCGAAATCTGCTTTCTCTATGAATTACCGAAGATACACCGAAAATACGTCAGATATTTAAATTTTGCGCCATAAAATCTTGTATACATTTGAATGCAAAAAAAATTATCAGTGATATGAATACTTTTTAATGCGAGGGTTCGCATTAGTGCGAATGCGATTAAATACCTTTGTATTTTTCTCGTCTGTGAGGTCTTTGAAAAGGTGTGTTAGTAGTGTATACTATAGTGTTAGTGAAAATGCTTGTGGTATGCCTC
>JBAGKK010027434.1:0-11126 GCA_037177015.1 Euceroptres primus
CTCGCTTCGCTCGTGCGAAAAACGTCTCGTGCGCTAAATAATCACCTCTCACACACGTATCGAAATGTACTATTTCGAGTTTGTACTCTGATAAAAGTTTTAGGCGGAATTCAAATTCCCACAACAGTTTTATGAAACTGAAATAATCTTTTTTTAGACTTGTATTTATTTTTATATTACACTATATAACTGTATCAATTACTGACTAACTTTAAACAAAAATATTCTACTGATACAATAATAATTTTTTAATTTAAGTGATCAGTGGGTCAATAAATTAAATGAAATAAGAAATGTTTTTAACTTACTATTTAATTAATTATAGTCTTTTTTAGGAAACAAACCCAGCAGTTATAATTAATCCGATGCATAATTTCAGGATCCCTTCATGATGGCCGCAGTTAAAAGGCGAGAAAGTAGCAAAGAAAATCCAATGATGGTTCCAAGCGCATTTGATAGTCGTATAATCGGATGCATTTGTGAGGAAGAACAAACTTACATTTGTTGGATGTGGTTACACTCGGGAGCTCCAAGACGCTGCGAATGTGGCCACTGGTTTAAATTATATCACAAGACTCCAATCACAGCTTATTAAAAGTTGATAAAATAGTCGATTGTTCAAAACATTTACCTAGAATTAATGCATCGTTAGCCAACAATTAAGATGGACTTCATTTACTTACCACACATCCACATCCCAACTTAATTCCTATGTAAATCGCTTAACAATGCGAATCAGTAACTTCGTGAATGCTTTACGGTTTCTAAAGAAAATACAGTTACCCATTGTTAATTTGGATGTATATATGATTTCTCCTATAAATAAAATCCACCAAAGGAAAATTCAGACACAAGTCTGCATATTTTTTTATTTTAATATTTATTATTCGATATTGATAAACTTGTAATTTTTTTTTTACAAAAAGGTACAAATCAGTTTCTCTAGGAAGTTCTTGAAAATTGCAAAGTCTTACCCTCACCATTCAACTTCAATCAAGTTACAGAAGCATAGATAATCTTTGTTATGTTAATAAGATGAATGCTCTTAGTTTGTTGGAATGTATTAAATAAACTTTTCTTTGGAAGCTGAATTCTCACGCGTCTTAAAATTCTAACATGACTATACATTTTTTAGTGGACACGGGCCTGGTAAGATCTGGGACAAGATTTTTCATTCCATCTCAATAAGATTTGTTAAAAATCGTTTTTCACAGTCAAAAGAACTTTCAAGCTGTCAATGAATAATTTTTACTACAAAAATATAGTATATAATTTTCTTAGAATTAAAAAAAATCTGTTCATGATTTCTTTGAAATCCAGGTCTAAATTTTAATTCCTAAAATACAATAAATCAAGTTAAATTAGACCAAGAGAATCAAGCTAAAATAAATGCGGCCTTTCATTTCAGGTTTTTACTTTTTAAAATTTAACTTTTGCTTGTCCCAGTACTGCAGATAAAAATCAAGATATTTACAAAAGGTTTTGTTTATTTACTTATGTTTGTTTATTTATTTATGAAAAATCTCTTTGTTATTTTTTTGGTTTTCTTTATCGCATGACTGTTGGACTTCCAAATTGCAGACATCTGGTCTCTCTTTTTCAGTAACACTTAAATTCTGGGCGATTTCTTCAGACACAGACTGATTCGAAATAGGATTTGAATCAGTCTTCTTTTTCAATTGTCCCACTACGGTTACATAAGTTGAAGGAATTAGTCCCACGTTGATGCTGTCTGTTGCCATCCACCAACCGGGTAAATTTTTCGGATGCAAAGCCTGTGGAGCGAGCCAGAGTTTCTGACCAGTTTTAAAACTCAATTCTTCACTGGAACCAGCGACAAAATCGTATAAAGCTGTTGCTGTGTAGATCGGCTCGTTGTATTTCATCCAATCTTTTGGATTGTTTGCTGAAACTAATTCAAAGATCAAAGTTCAATCTGATATAAATTAAATTTAAAAAAAAATGCAACTACCTTCAACGCTCGTATTTTTGGCGCTACTGACTAATTTGTGAACCAAATATGGAGCAGCGACTAGTAAGCTTAGGAACATGAAGATTGGCCAAGTTGAAGGGCCATTTTGAGATGCAGTTTCACTCATTACTTCGGATACAGTTTGCTGCCACGCAGATTCATTATTGGGGTCTTGACCCCTCAAACCTGAAGGAAAAAAAGTTTTAATTGTAGAAAAATTAAAATAAGTAAGGATTTATTAAACCTACCGAGCATGTATCTTGCTTTCAAATACAACCATTTTAAAAGACGTATTAACGCAAAATTGCTTAAAAGTTGTCCAAACATTGACCGCAATCTGCCCATGTTTTCAGCCACGCCTAAAATTGCCCTGAAGGAACTGGTCATTGCAAAAAATGTCGATTCTAACATCATTGTGACGGATGAAAATGTGTGAACCATAGCCTCTATCGATTGAAAGGCTGGTCTGGTGCTTTCTTCTGCGTATTGTACAAATCTAAAGCAAGATAAAATTTAAAAGATTATAAATAAAGCTGAGCTCTAGAATTATTTTAGTTTATGTCTACAACATTTTTCTGAAATGTGCTTTGACATTTTTTAATCTGGTGTACACTTAAAAATCGAGTGGTCAACCCGCTCCCCAACCCATGGTTTTTGCGGGAGCCTTTAAATTTTCAAATGTCCCATTAAATAAATCTGGATGTTTTTCATAAAAATTCCAAACCATCAACTGATTAACAGCAATATAATATTACAGTGTAAATTACGACAAATATATAATTAATCAGTAAAAGACGAACCTGTTTTCGACATCTCCACTGGGACCTCCAAATTGTCCAGTGACGTATGGTGAATATCCATAAGATCCGTAGCCTCCACCGTAGGATCCATAGCCTCCTAGTGCTCCCCCGTAACCTCCATAACCCCTATAATTTAAACTACTCCCCATTCCATATCCTCCTAAATAAGAAGAACCAAATCCTGGGTAATTATTATAACCCTGATAGGAAGAAACTGGTCGGCGAGGTGGTAATGGAGGAGGAATTGTAGCTGGAACACTTGATCCTACAAATTGTGGTCCGGATCCACTACACAAAAAAAAAACACTTTTAAAATCTTGAAAAACATACAAAACTTTATCCACATAAAACAATGTTAGAGTGCACTTCAAAATACCTCGTAAATATAGGAGATGAGTTTCTAAAGTTATTTGAATTGATCACGTTCGAATGCTGTTGATTCATTTTTTCACACGCATCAAACTCTGCGGAATGAAACTGCACAATTTGTTAACAAAAAAATATATTCTCGTAATTTTAGGTATTTGTGACTTTTTACTTATTTACAGATGTTATCTACATCGGTCAAAGGTTAATCCTTTTTGCACAACCATCGTGACAATTCATAACAAAGTTTCCAAAGAACTGTCAAATTCAAAGCAGACGACTTATTTTTCTGATGAGACCAGATGAGAGGCGATTACATAGTAAAAAAATATTGAAACTTTTTTTTTCAAATTTTGTTTAGAAAACACTCATCACATTGAGGAATAAAGAGATATTTTGTTTCTGTTTGTTTTTAGTCTACTCTTATGTCCTTGCATCTCGCAGGAAAAACGGAAAATGAAAAACTGTCAATTTTTCATGGAGGCGACACTTTCGTGGTCATTTTTCCGCGGTAATTTCAAAAGAGTGACATTATGAAATATTAATTAGAGTTTATTTATTTATTTAAACAGAATCTCACCGACACAATCTAGTCAATAAATTGCTGGATACCCAAATACAAAAGCACAGCGAATATAACGGAAATCATCATCAACGTGAATAAAAAATCGAGAAAAGAACGAAATTTTGAGGTTATGTAGAGTTATTTTTCTTCTCAATTCCACACAAGTTCAATTAATCTAACATTAGTCTAAAATTTAAAATAACATCATCCAAAACTGAATTGGGAAAGCTTTATAAAGCTTTCCTAATTTGAAATTTCCTAAATTTTCTCTAATTTGAAAAATAGTGGCAAAATTTTCCAACATAGCGCCCTCAACTTGACATTTTTGACAGATGGCGCTGCGTGGGGACGAAGCGTTTCTGATGATTCTGAACCGAATAGCATTTTTTGGAGCAAGACAAAGTATTTTTTTGTGTGCCGTTGTTCGCTCATCGGAAATAGTTTAATTGCTTTGTTCACCGCTTCACAATCGTAAATCGGTTCGTAGTTTGTTTTCCAATCGGTTCTTTCAAGACTGCTCTGCACGAAGCCTGTAATTCTGCATTTTTGCTCCACCTGGCATCGTTTTCGTTCTCCTATAAATACTTTGTAAGTACTCTACAAACTTTATGAAAATGTCTCTGCATGTCAATTAAATATGAGAAAGATTTTCCCGATTCGATAAAAAGTCACCGATTCGTTTCCAAATTGCCCTTTGTTCGACTGGAAATAAGGGATGAGGTTACTCCAAAAGTTACTGAATGTCAGACACATCAATTATTTTTCATATGTTTATGAATCTTACTTTTATCTATTTTTATCGAGAATTATATTCTAGACTATATTTTAGTTTATGAGAGTGTATATTTATTGCATTTTCGGTGATAAATACAATATCGAGAAATCGCAAAGGGGATCACTGACTTGTCAACTAAATGCTCTCATCCTTTTTTATGATTAATTTGACTGCATCTTCTTAATGCAGTTTTGTCATTAGGTTATTCTATTCGTTACATAAAATTTCCACAATAATTTAAAAGAAAATTTTTACACAGTTTTATGTTTGGAGTAATATTTATTTCTATTGTTTAACCTTTGTCTTTTGAAATTCTTTCGTTCTTTGTTCATTTTAGGCTTTTAATAATTTTTTTTTAACACTGAATTAAGATGGTCCGCGAATAACGTTCTAAAGCGATTTTCAGTCAGTCGCAATCAGACGCTTTTTGACCTTTTTTTGACTTTGTAACAAAAACAAGTGAACATCAAAGGAGAAAAGCAACCTTGTAAAGAGTGTAAAGGTTTCAAAACTTGAAAGAAATAATAATTCATAATAAAAAATGACACTGATAATAATTCCTAATAAAAAAAAAGCAAAAATTGTGTTTTAAGAAATATTTTAAAAGTAAAATGGTTTTTATAATTTTATTTTATTAACCATGTTTATGCCAAAGACAATGAGCAGGAATTTTATCACCTTTCCAACTCTACGAGAGGAAAAAAGACTTTTGTCGAGCGAAGAATCTTGGGGATCTTGAATTTAAGAATCAGTTCTTCATACCTGGATTGTGATTCATGTTAGGTATTTCAATAATGGAAGGAGGAGGTGTCTTGACCGCGGAGCGCAGTCCAGCCCGTGCTAATTTGCACGTTGCGTTTACTGAGAAAGGGGAAGTAAAAGAACGACGAGAAAAATTTCTCACAGCAAAGTACGGGTCACATCAGATGTCCCTTATTAGAAAGAGACTGGCCGTGGAAATGTGGTTATTTGATGAACTCCAGAAGCTTTATGAGACCGTGGTAAGCCAAGAAATATTCAGTCACTGAATCGTTTCTGCCTAAACAAATTGTAAAACAAAATTCTACAGAAGCAAAAACTTTAGCTACAAAGTTTTAATTCATTCAAAAACTAATTCTTTTTTATATGAGGTAGAGGTATAGAGTCTATGATATAAAGAGTTAACTATTTTGGACAGAAATATACTTTTAGACTCGTATAACCAAACAAAATTCGAAAACGCTTTTACAAATTTTCAGAATGATACCGGAAAAAGCCGGGAAGTCGAGGTTGATATCGACGAACTTTTAGATATGGATAGTGACGATCATAGACGAAGTTTTTTGCAAGTAAGTTTAGTATCCTGCTTTAATTAGTTAATTTTTTTTACAAAAAGTTCAATATTTAAAATCATTTTTACAGGAACTTCTTGTTGATGCGAAGAAACCGCCTCACGACGTTAAAGTAAGTTTTAACAAGAAGCTAAATTATTAACAGACAATGAAAGTCAAGTTTTTAATTTACGAAGGGTTTAAAACTCTTAAAATTTCTTGAAATTCTCTTTTAGAAATTTATCAACGATCTGCTCGAAAAAGCCAAGACTCTGTGAGCAGTAGGCATCGAAAACAAATCACAAAATTTGCGCACTTTTCGAATGCCATGGCCTTCCGACCGAGTTTCGAGCCTCAGCGTCAAAAAAGCACGCACTGAAACCACATGGATATTACCAATAGTTGAACAAAAACCTCTTAAAAGACCCAATCGTGCTAAAGAATAAGTATCAGTCTCCAGTTTGGCATAGTTTTATTCGAGTACGCATTGTTTCATATTGAAAACAAAGGTTAGTACTTGTGGCGAACCATCAAAGTATTTAGCGATGATTCTAGAAATAATTTCTGTGCGCATCGTACAATATACACCGTAACTACTACTAGTACAGAAACTGCCTAATCCCGAAACGTAAAGTGAGTCTTTAGATTGTTAGTAAGTCGTCGTTAAAAAAAAATTAAGGCCAGTAAAAAAAAATCCGCGCAACGATTTTGTTTCCACCCGGAAAAATTGCCTCTCGTAGCTAAATTAACGAGAAGTGAACGTGAGATTGAGCGTTGAGATTAAATATTATTCTTGTAATTATCCTCGACACAGACTTGCCAATTCGTTATAATAGAAGGTACAAAATCATAGCGAGCAATAGGAGTCAGTTTTAATTCGTACTCTGTATCGTGATAAGTGTTCTCTTAGGTATGTTAAAGAATCAAAACTAGTTTGACAGTAAAGTTATAAGTAGTGGCACTTTTACGTCTTAAGTTTCTATTCAATATTCTCAAGACCGAATATTATTTACTTCCATTAAGATAGTTCAGTGCGAATAAAGTGCCAAATAACTCATATTCATCGTAAATAAAACACCAGAAATTTACACTGTCTCATCAAAAAGCTTTCATCGTTAGATTCGTAGAATTATCATATATCATTCTCATATCATCCAAGTGGATTCACAAGATGTAAGAGATTTAACTATATCGCATTCCTGAAGAAAAGATCTCAAAGGTTTTCAGTCGATTTTATGTCAGATTGGTACTTGACATTTCAAATATACCGAATCGATATTTACACAGATCGACCGAAAATCGAAATAATTCATACAAATAATTCTGCTTGGCTCATCACCATGAAACTCAAGACTTTTCAAACCGTCCGTTTTTAAATCAATTCATTATTCAAATTTGAATTCGACATCTTCAATAATTTTTAGTTTATAAAATAAGATTCCTAACTCGATTCGAATTTTATTTTCTCAGTATCTCAAGCACTTCTTTAAATCCCCATCATTTCAAAACGAATAAAGTTGGATTCCCATTTTCTGGATGAAATTCGTTGAATTCCTGAAATCGATAGTAGTTGCTGCAAAGCCTTTGTAGATCTTCGTTTTCTAGAAAAAGTCATTCCTGAACTTAAGTCACACATATCTTGACTACAGCACAGCATATCTGATTCTCGAAAAAATATAGATTAGGTGTCTCGTTATTTTTTGGCCTTGATGGCTATGGAAATTTCCTCGGAGGAAATTCTGGTGCTGTTCCTTTTACAGGAACGCAGTCGTGTCAAGTGCTCGAATTTCATAGACTATTTGTTGAAAGTTTTCGTTAGTTTATTGCAGATTGAACGTTTTTGAAATTCTATTTATGCCCCTTGTTAGTTGCGATTCTCAGGAGATGTTTTCTTAAGGTCCCTTTTTAAGAGACAATTTTAGGGGAATGAACCTGATCGAACCGAGTAGTTTCTTCGTGGTAGGTAAGAAAGAATTAATTTCGAGTCAACGTGAGCTTTGCTTTCGTCCCGGCATTTAATTCTACCAGCAGCTTTTGTATTAAAAACGCATTTAACACTTCCGTTATAATTTGATGTTTTTTTCTGTAAAAAATTCGACTTTAAATAATTTTATTAATTGACTTAGAAATTAACATAAATTCATCTAATGAATAAAAATGTGGTTAGGAAAATTTGCACAGCTGATCCAAACTGAAATTTAATTAGTAAATTCAATTTCATTGAATTTAATAAAAGATTTAATCATTTTAATCAAAGTCGTTTTAAACGACAAAACCGGAAGATTTTGTGATCTATTTTACAAGTTAAGGGACATTAAGTGTAGCAGAGTCTAAGAAAAAACTGGACCAGCCCAAAGATCAATTTATACTCTAGAGCAATCCGAACACGCTTCCTTTTATATAAGAAATATTTTTATTTAATGTGCATGATTTTGCGTTGTGCATTTCTGCATTTTTATTGTACCTTAGACATATTACTGGCCATAGGAAATTGACAAAATTTGTTCCAAATTCAGAGAAAGAGATTAAAAAAATGAACAATCGATTTGCAATTTTCGTCTCAAAGAAAGTTTGTAAAACTTTGGTGCTCTGTTTTTTGTCATTTTCCTATATTAGCGACTGTGCATTTATAATATCTAATTTAAATTATGTTCGGGCATTATAATTTTATATATATATATATTAGATAAGAGTTAAAGTTCTGAAAAAGAACAACGAGCAAGAATTTTCCCAAGATTTCTAAAGCTGCGAAATTCAAATTTCCAGTTGAATGTCAGATTTTGTTTAGTCTTGAATTTAATTTCAAACTGAAAATTCCAACCAAATTGAAATTAATAAATTTGCAATAAATTGCGGTAATATTCTTTGCTGCGTTATTCGATTTCAAACAGAACTCTAGTTTATGCATTTCTTGTTTCTTGACAAGTTGACAATTTTCTTGACAAATTAATAAATTTGCAATAAATTGCGGTAATATTCTTTGCTGCGTTATTCGATTTGAAACAGAACTCTAGTTTATGCATTTCTTATTTCTTGACAAGTTTGTATAAATATGCAAGTTACACAACCACTTCAGAACAATCGAGGTGGTTAATAAGCTGCTTAATTTTTTAAATATTTTCAAATCTTGTGCGCAGGTTCCAAAGGAGCGAGACACGTTGACTGCCATGTTTTAAAACGAAAAATGTACAATTTTATTGATATTTTAAGGCACTCAAAGTGCGTCAAAGGCTTGGTTTTTAAAATCACATATCTCAACTTTACAAAAAGTCTTTCCAACAGAGAAATCGGACTGATCTTTCGTTTTATTTAAATACTCATCCTTACTTTTGTATAATTAATGGCTTCTCGAATATCAATAACAATTTTAGAATACCAGAAGTAATACGAATTATAGTTTAAAAATTTCTTATTGATGAAATTAATCTTTGTTAAATGGAAGTTTACTTACATTACACGAGTATAAACCAAAATAAAAAAAAACTCTGCTCGAAAAAAATTCGATATTATTTTGTACTGCTCAATTATACATTAAGGACAAAATAGAAATAAGGCATTCCTTGGCAGTTAACGTGTTCGAACCTTGTCATTTAATTATTGCTCAATTCAAGAATAAAAGAAGAAAGAAAATAGATTTAATTTTGAGAAGGCTGTACTTGAATTTGTCATATGAATGTCATCATGTATCTGTGCCTGTGTTGATAATAATTTTCGATTAATGATGTTCGGCTCAATGGTATAATCTTAAACCAAAAATAACAGTCTATAAAAGAGGAATAATTCCTTAGTTGTACTTTAAGCCCTATTTACTAAATCTTTACACTCATCGCTCGTAATAAGGCCGGCCTCGGGGATAGACGGCACTATAATGGGTACGATTGAAATCCAGTTTGAACCGGATTTAAAGCGACGATGGCGATGGCGACGTCGTGACAGAAGCAGTCGTGCGTGAAGAACCTTGAAGCCGGCCCTATTACGGCCGGCCTTATTACGCGCGATGAGTGTATTTAGTTGGAAGTTATGTTCATTGGTCGAACATTCGCTGAAGGAAATTCAGCCTCATATCGCCTGATACATACGCTTTTTTTTTTTCGAAAGAAAAATGATTTTCAGACCGGATGCTTTATATGTACTACTTCCGATTGATCGTGTGGCAAATATAAATTTTCATAACAATCATCGTAGCACCTTAGATCTCGAAATTTATGGGAAAAAAGCACATATAGATTTCAGCTTCGTCTAAACTCATGCCTTAAAAACATCGCATTTATATTCATATAATCGATATAGTGAGTTCAAAATGAATGGCTGCAACACTTTTGCATTTTTCAAAGATTCTACAATTTATGGCTCGACGAGGATTTAACTTATTTTTCGAGCAAATAATGTTATTCGTCGCACAAAAGGCTCGTCGACTACTCTCGTTGATTTTTTAACCAACTATGATTGTACTGTGATATAAAAATCTGATTCTTTGGCGATTACTTGTGAGTACAGAGAGAAGAAGCTAAAGTATTGCAACCAAAGAACTAAATTAATAAAAGCGTAGAATGTAAAGTAACAATGCAAACCTATATTTACTTTGATAGGCAGTATGGCTAGTGGTGAAGTCGTATTTTCTGATTTTTATACGTGTGTGTATGCCTGTGAAGCATATTTAAAAAAATCTAATTGAATAATTGAGCATTTTAAATTCTGGAGCGAAAGAACAAGGATTGCTCTTATTTCCTCAATTTTGTTAAACCAAACACTTGAAGTGTATACTCGTCAACGAAAAAATTTAAACTTCAATTTTATGCGAAATAAATATAGTTGCAATAAGCATGAATAAACTGAGAAAAGAATCTCTGATATGCTAGTTTTTGTATTTTCCTGGTACTCTTGTTTCAATTTTTTCACTAGTTTTATTAAATTTTTCTACTTAAATATTTTTCTATTTATTTAATTTATATAAATTTGTATCCATTTTTATTTTGTAATTTTTTTTTTAGAATTTACAGTAATTTTCCTTTCGTTTAAAAAATAAAACATTGAAATCTTATTTTTTCCCAGTCGTTTCGTATTTAATAAATTAATTTCATCAACTTGTTATTGCAGCTGAAGTTTTTATCACAGCAATAATTGAAAAATTACTTTTGATTGAATAATGGTGTGAGCAGATTTGATTTAATCTTTGGTATTATTATTATTGTTCAAGTTTCCTAGCTTATTATTAATTAAACTTTTTAATGTTTTAGAAAATTATGAATTTTAATGAAAGAAAATAGGGTAAGAGAACCAATTCTTGGCACCTTAGCCCAATTATTGGCATGCCAAAAACTGAAGTGAATTTATTTAA
>JBAGKK010027456.1:0-29750 GCA_037177015.1 Euceroptres primus
AAACTTTTCACTTACCTTAAATCTAATAAAGCACAATTCGTCCCAAATATAAATCATAACACGGCTCACGTGCCAACCATTTCAATTCACTTCACTTGTTTTGACGGGAAACACCGGCTCCGGCAAGATTGCATGGAGTTAGAAATTTCCGAGAATCTGTAAGAATATTCTCGTTCTCTGTTGCTAAACTCCATGAAGTTAGTTCCACAACTCGATTCCTGCATCTCGGGCATTTTCAAAGTTGCGCCACGCGGGAAATTTGAATTATTAAATGTATTCTATTTTTAAAAATTGAAAAAACATTTATAATGATATTAGGAAGTGCTCCCAAAATATTATTAAAATATCTCAATTTCTCTTTTTCCCTGACAGCTACCTCATTTCCCTGACTTCCCTGACATGTGGCCACCCTGTAAATGATTGTCGATTTTGAAACAGTCTGGAAGTTTTTGTAGAATATTTACAGATATCAGATAAGTTTTGAAGATTCTTAACAATTTGAGAGAATTTCGGTAATCTTTTGTAGATTTTGGAGGATTCTAAAAGATACTGGAGAATTCTGTAGAAGATTCTAGAAGGTTACGAAAGTATTCAGAAGATTTTAGAAGAGTCTAGTATATTTTATAGAATATTGAAGAATTTGGGATATTACTTAGGATTTTATAAGACTATTGTAGAAGAACCCAGAAGATTCTAGAACATTCTTGAATATTTTCGAAAATCTTGAAGGAGTTTAAATAAATTTTAAACATTCTGGAGGATTTTAAGAGATTTTAGGAGTCTTTCGTAGATTTTAAAGATTTGGAAATTATGGGAAATTTCAGAAAACATTGAAAGAGTTTTTGAATGTTACAAGTTTCTATTTCTCATAATTCTTGAAAAATGATTCTAAACCTCGAGCCTAAAACGGGAAAAAAGAAAGAAAAAGGAATAAAGCTCTAAAAAAAAGGAATCTTAGGGGATTTGGAGAATAATAGGGGGGGGGGGCGAAGGGGAGGACAGGAGACTGACTGTGATCCTTGCTATTTTATTTTTAAATCATCTAATTCTAATGCATCCATACTGTTGTAAGTTTCCATTTTTAAATTCTTCATTTCCAAATGTGCAATTTATGTACTAAATTTTCAAACTAGATTTCAAAAGTCCAAAATTAGTAAATTGAACAAGTCATAAATAAGAAAGTTTTGAGATTCATGTATTTTGAAATTCTCAAGCCTTTTTTATTTTTCATTCGATGAATTTTTGACTCTTCAAATGTTCTAATTTTTCACTTCTAAATTTTTTTAGTTTCCAAATTTCTTTACATATTATCTTCATTTCTAATTCAAGAAATGTTTTTTTCCCACATTTTTCACATATTAAGTTTTATAATCTATCATAATTATTTACAGGTTTCGATTTCTCAAATCTACAAACTTCCTAATTATTTAAATTTTTCTTTCCTTCATCATCTAATTTTCCATTCTGCAAAATAGCTCCATTAAAAATTAGAAGTTTTGAATTATATAAATAATATTATATAAAATAAGTTCAACATAAAATTTTGGAAAGATTGATGATTTGAAAATTGAAAAAGTAGATATTATTCATTACTAAATTAACTATTAATTATAAAAAATAATTAGTGAAAAATTGAAACATTACATAAGACATGAGCTATTTCACAAATAAAAAAATAAAAATAAGTACTGTAAATTTGCACTAAAGAATTTCACGAGGTTTTTGTGAAAATTTCAAACGATAATTTTTTTTCATGAACATTTAGATCTATTTATGATGTATTCAAACTTACGGGTATTCTTCGGAATCAGTAAGAAGAGAACTCTCGCTATCACTATGCCCGGCGGAATCCAAACTGGGAAAACCAGAAGCCCCTGGCATTCCACGCGTTCGAGTTCGCATCTGTGGTCCAAGACTCATCCGTAGACCGGAAGATCCGCTCGAAAGAGTGGAAGTTGTCATAGATCCAAGTCGCGGGAATTGTTGTCCATCACTCGTAGCGCTGAAAGAAGATCTTGAAGCGCTGCGTACCGTCTCAAACACTTTCTTATATGTCGGTCTACAAAATAAAACAAAATCCCACATTAATTTTAATTGATCACTTGTTAACTTCCTGAACCTTTCTGGAATCAAAACTTACAATCTGTCTGCACTTATTCCGGAGTCTAAACTAGATTCCGAATAGAGTGAAGATTCGAGTTCCGAAGCGATGGAATCTGGTTGAGGATGTGCCACCAAAGATGGATAAAGCGATCCACCTCGAACGGTCGGCATTGAGCGCTTCCTCTGTTTCCTGAGCTGTTCCTGTGTTTCCGCCAACAAGTTCACAACCTAAAATAAATTATGTAGAAAGGAGTATTATTTTTTAAAATGAAGAGATTAATCAGGTTTGTAGCTAATGTACATATTAAATTCGATTAGAATTTAAATAAGAAAAAGTAATCTACCTCCGTGTAACGTTCCTTAAACTCGGCAAGTTCGCTAGCAAGAGTGTTCTGATTGTCTCTGGTAATGACTAGAGTCGTTCCTATTTCGTCGTGCTCGGCCATCAATCGTGCGAGTCTCAACTCCGTCTCGGACAACTTGGCGGTCAAGCTCACTATTTGCTCATGTTGAAGCCGGTTTTCCTCCTTCTGTCGTCCCAACTCCTCTGCTATGCCGTCTACCTCCATATTCGCATTTGCTAAAAAAAGTAATTTCATTAGTATTAGTTTACTGAGCCAAGACTTGAAAGCACCAACATTTCAAAGTTTTTGATTTGGAAGTATTTAAATTTTTTAAAGTTTTACCAAGTTGAGCAGCAATGTCTTTCACCAGACGCGCCTCCTGTTCCTCACAATCGTCAGCCTCGTGCACGAGCTTCGAAAACTCACACTTCAAAGACTTGTTTTCATTCTCCAGAGTACTTATCTTTCGCTGCATAACATCCAGATTGATACCCTGGAATCCGGAGGGTGTTTCGGCCTCTGAACCTGACTCGTCCACATCGTTGGTGAGAATCTGTATCAGTTCTGTCTTCTTCGTCGACTCGTGAGTCAACTGAGTGATCTTCTCGTTAGCTGCTTTAAGCTCAGCCTCCAGGGCGTTTACGGTGCTCTCGAGCTTCTGGTTGTGCGTCAACAGCTCTTTGCCGATCCTCGCTGTCAATTCCAAGTCTTTTTCTTTCTGAAATATCAAAAATAAAATTTATTTAGCTGGGAACAAGTTTCTTGTTAATAGACAATATTTTGCATCAGGAATATAATTCTTCAAAGATATTTCAAAGGAGCTTTCAAAGAAAGGAGCTTTTAACAAATTTGTAAGGAAATTAATTTATATTTAACAGCAATTTATCTGTAGATATAAAAATCAAAGATAAAGATATTGAAGTTGTAGTAAAAATGTGTTTGAAATTTACTTGTAACTCGAATTATATAAAAATTGTATTATCACCTCCTCCAGAAGCCTTGTTACTGCCTCGATATCATTGTAGGTCTTGGTCATTTGGCTAACCCGGTTGCTGCATAAGACTGAAACAGAAAAATAAAAAACTGTTGTTAAAACTCCATGCCATTTGCATTTGTGATATTCTTTACTATAATAGATTATAGAACAGGTGATAAGCAAATCTTGGTTGCTATAAATGATTATGAAGATATATCACTTAGCGTTTGCAATAATCGATCAAACAAAAGTAAGTTTTAGAGTCAAATACTTTAGAGACCTATAACCCTGGTTATAGGTCTCTTTAGAGGCCTTAACCCTGGTTTTCTGCTTTCACAGAACCTATCATGCTTATGAATAGATCAAAAGCTCATTTAATTTCATAAATTTATTTGATTCTAAATTTTATACTTACGAATGTGAAAATTTGTTTCTTTTGTTGTGACAAATTGTTTCTTTTCACCGAAGAAACTGAATATTTTCTTGCTTCTTTTTTTTAAAAGGAAAAACTTTATTTTCTCAGGGAAAACATCCCTAGGGCAAGACCTGGAGTCTATTTAACATCTCAAGTCTTTGGTAAATAGTAGTACTGAAAGACCAGAAAAAAATATGTTCGAGTTGAGGTCTAAAAGCAACTGAGGATAAAAAAAGAGACTTCGAGTTAACCTCGGTTGAGATGTAAGTATCTAGCTTTTTTAGGTGTTTAGAGACACATTCAATGTTAAGTGTACCGTATAATGACTCGGGGTCAAGAGCATCGTCAAAATAGTTACGTATTTAAAAAAAAAAGCATGAGTCGATTTTATCTTATCTCATTTCCTTTTTTGGATTCTGTTTAAATTTGAAATAGAAATTGAAATTAATATTTTAATTTGAAATTTAATATACCTATCTCAGTTTTTATAGGGGAACCCTTTATTGAATTTAGAGATACTAGGGGATAAAGATACTCTTTTTGAATTATAAGGTATCATCTGATGGGAATCCTTATTATCAGACTGGACTGTCGATGAAAGTGAAATACAATAGCTTTAACACTGTATTCCTAATTGGTTTCACTAACATAAAATGACGTCGCACGCGTCGCCAATTACAACACTCTAAGGTGCATGAAGATAATATTTCCGTGGTTTTTATGAACGCTGTTAAGCTGGTTTTTATTTCCTCGAAGAAGACTAGGTAAAACTTATTTACAAAGCTCCAAGACAATTTTAAATTTTAAAAAGAGTCTTGGCTTCACGACTAATTTTACTCAAGCTGAAAAAAAAAACTATAAAATAGAATCTACAGGAAAATATTGATTAATAATGTAGATTTGAACAATTTTAAAGCAATCTCGTTGATGACAAAGAAAGCAAAGAAATTGGTATAGGGTCAATATTAATAAATTTGCAAAAAGAAATTTAATATTTAATAAAATTCAGAGCCTGGAAATAAAAATTTTAAGGCAAACCAGAAAATTTTTTTGGGGTGAAACATTTTGAGATATGGACCGCCTAAGAAGCTGACGAGTGCATTGAAGCGAAACAAAGCAAAGCTTCAGAGAATGGTTTCGCACTGCAGAAAGTGTAGTGTAAAAATCGCAGCAAAATAGATACAAGAGCGGAATTTCAATGCGTCTAAATGTCATGGAACGAATCAACAAAGTAGAGGGCGATTATGTTCTCGTAGGTAGCAAAGAAACTAGAGAACATTTTTACTTCCACAGCTGCTTTAATTTCTTGTACGCTGTATGTTTTTTGCCTGATTAGTCTCAGATGAAAAGATATCTTATCTTTAAGAAAAAAAGTTTCTCTCCAGGAAAATTATTGATTGCCGATAGGTAAGATATCTTTATCTAAGTTTCTTAAGTAGATACTAATTAGCAGTCATTAAATAAATGTTTAAAACAGTGAATCTAATTAATAATCTTGGATGGACACTTTCGACAACCAAATTGCTTTGACATTTCCAGGAACTTTTAAAGTTGAGATAATTATTGGATTTGGTTCATTGAAAAAGGCTCAGGATTGTGTTTAAACTTCGAAGTTTCATTTAGTTTAGTTCCCATTGTTCAGTATAATGAGATGCACGTTCTTAACCTTATGCTAAGCGAAAGGCCACATTATTGGCATTTTATTATCAGCACTCGATTGGTATTTGTTCAGTTCCGTTATCGCTGATATTATTAGAAATGATTATTTTGCAAATATCAGGGAAACATTTACCAACAAAAAAATACACCTAAATTAAGTTTTCAGTCTAAAAACATTGTACTTGCTGTAAATAAATTTTAAAACTTAAAAAATTAAATAAATACAAACAATGAAGTCAAGTCAAAGAAATAATATTAAAAAGAGTCTTTTTTTCCTTCTAATCATTCAATTCACTTCAAAGAATTTTTCACTCGCAATAGAGTTCCTGTTCTTTAAATAAAAACTTGTTCTGACACTACGAGTTTCTATCACGAGAGTAAACTTGTTACTGAAAGTGCTTTCCCACAGTAATTATTTATCATGTAATTATAAAACGACCTGCGTAGAAAAATAGTCTTTAATATCGAAAACCGATACTAATGATAAGAGTAAATAGACTGCGTTCAAGACAGCGCATAATTAGTATTGTTCGGGTTTTTTCTTCCTGACTGATTAAGTAGTCCGAGCTGGTCTTTTACCTAAGTGGAGAGTGACCAATAGCAGGCAGTGCGAAAAAGCGTGTATGATGTGAAATCATCACGATTATGATTATAAGAAGCAAAACCATTATTTGCTTCTTCAATCACTGGTTTCAGGAAGGAGATATGCAATTTAATAATTTCATGGATTCTACGCCGGAACTAACTTCATAAAAGTTGTTTCAAGTTAATTTCTCTAAAAAATTGAAGATTCGAAAGGTTTAATTTATTTTAGAAATTCGATATTTTAGTTTCTAAAGAAATCATGGTTTTCCTTCTCATAATAATAGTCTACGAATTTTATACAATTTTAAGAAACTTTGTCATGATAAAATATTTCTCCATCATTTTGTGTACAAGTTAATTTTTTTGCCAAGATAATTATTTATTAATATCGATTAAAGTGTTTAAATTTGAAAATAATTAGTCTAAACATTGTTAATATAATTTTCCAAGTAGAATTTTGAATTAAAAATCTATATGGATTCTGAAAGACTCAAAATGTTAGGAAATTTCTTTTTCAAAAAATAATCCCTACAAGGGCCATCAGCAGGCGATGTGAGGAGAAACAGGGGACTTCTGATTCCACTGCAAGCTTCGCAAAAAGGAGAAATTCCAGATGTTAGAGGCAGTGACAATCCAGGATGTCCATTCCCATCATGCTTGGGAATGTCTTCATCATATTCGTAAGCATCATCGTCCTGAACAAAATCATTTTTTCGAGTCTCTTGCTGCTGTTCTAAATCACCACCGTTTCCATTATCAGCTCCAGATCCATTTTCCGGTCTCGGGGCCTCTGCCTCGGACCTCCCAGACGATCTTGTCTCCTCCAGGATATTGAAATTACTCAAAACTATTTGGTCCCGAGACCACCACCAAACGCCACGTCCACTTTTAATTTTTTAACTTAATGTTCTTTAACGTCCAATGGAAGAGTCCTTCCAATCCGTTTTCCATTGTAATTAAAAAACTGTATTTAAGAAAGTTGGCAGCTTTTTTAACACATTGTGAAGAACACATTTAATTTGGTGTGCTTCTTTTCTGAAAATGTACTTTCTCATTAGTGAAATAAAAAAAGAAAAAAAAATATATATATTACAGACGAAAACGACTTGGCGATCTAAACAAATACAGAAAAAAATAAGATAGTTGTTTTCCAGATATGGAAAGAAAATCTGGAGTCCGTAACGAGCCAGTAATCCTAGGATGTGTTTGAAATTTATATTCTGTTTCCCACAACTAGTTTCTATTGGCATAACAAATTCAGAATTCTCAAAAGACTGAGGAAATTGAAGATAATGGGAAGATGGTCGTTCGTTAATGTCTACATGTTGAGTCTTGCGGTAAATGCAACCCAAACTCGTTCTCGAACCGGTAACTAAACAACGCTGTAATGTAACGAATATGACCTGTGAATGTAGATATCAAGTTCTCCTGGTAGGTCGCTGGCATTACTGCATACCCAACCAGCTGAAGGTGAATACACTTGCTAAATAAAAGCCTTCAGATAGGATTTCAAATTACACAATCGATTTAGAATTATATTTCTCAAGACAGGGATCACAACAGTTCAGTGCAGTAGTTCAAATTTCTAGACTTTCAAAATCTTTGGAATTCTCTAGAATTTTCTAAAAACCTTCATGGAATCTTCTGGACTTTTGGACAATCTTCTAGAATCGTCTAAAATATTTGTAATTTTCCATTTACTTGTAGATTCGTTACGTCTTCTGAAATTTCTCTAGAATACTCTAGATTTTTTAGAATCATTTAGAATCTTCCAGAGACTTTTAGAAAATTCTGGAACAATCTAGAAGATTCTTAAAGATTATGAGAGTCTTTTGTACATTTTAGAGGGTTCTAAATAATTCTGCAAAATTCTGGAAATTTTGGAGTTCAGAATATTCTTGTGGATTCTTGAAGATTCTGGAACAATCTAGTATATTTCGTAAAATATTAAAGAATTTTATGAGATTATAATAGGAGAACCCAGAAGATTCTAAAACAGTCTCAAATAGTTTGGAGAATTTTTACAGATTTCAAATAAGAATTGAAGAACCTGAAGAATTTTAGGAGATTTCGGGAGCCTTTTATTTGAAGGATTCTACAATATTCCTGGAAAACCCTAGAAGATTTTAGTCGGATTTATAATAGAATTATACTTCTCAAGAGAATTAAAAACATTTCTGATACTGTTATTCAAATTTGGATACTTTTTCTATTTTCATTTTTAACTTTTAAAATTTAAAAGATTAATTCAGAAGCATCAAGAAATATTGTTGAACTAAATTACTTCCTTATTTAATCATATCACCAACTTCCACCTCTAGTTCTAGATTCTAAACAAATCACTTACTCTAGTTCTAAACTTAACTTCACAGTAGGCACCTACGTATGTAATTATTGATCTCCAGCCTTATAAAACCTAACATAAAACTGGGATGACCGAAGCAATGTCATAAAAAAATAAGGAAGCCTTTTGCGTGTCTTACGTGGTCGATCAGACTCAAAAGCTAGTCAGCAGAAGATTTTTTTGATTTAATTGAAATTAAAGATAGTTTGACGAGTCAAAAGAGACACTAAGCTGCTCGAGAGAGTTTTTCTTTCCTCGGACAGAGCACATGTTGACGGACAGTGATTACGCCTTGTTGCGTAAGCGAATCGTCAACTATTATCACAAAACGAGATTCTAGCTTTGTTCTCGATCCAGCGGGAAATTTTTGTTAAAACAATCAACAACCGTTTTTTTCAAATCCTTTCAGAGAGAGAGAGAGAGAGAGAGAGATTAGATCCTTTCAAGCGAAATTCGATGTGGGTCAACTACTGGATTTGACACTTTTGTTTCTTTTTAGTGCTTTATTTGTGAGAAAAAAATCCCACTATGAGAATCTAAAACAGGAGTAATTTTTTTTAGTACATCCTGAAGCAGAAATCAGAGATCTTTACGGAAGAATAGTTTCTAAAAAATTTTTTGTAAAATTGTTTCTAGAAAATACTTTTCAATGGAAAATTACTGAAACTATCCAAACCAGAAAACAAATTCCAAATTGAAAACCTAATATCAAACCCTATTTCAGGTAAAGAGAAGACTAATAAATTTCTTGCACTTTCTTAAAAAAACTAAAACAACAATCATCCCTAATTCACGAGACACGTGTTATATCAGCTCTGAAGACAAAGCCTGCCAACTATCCATTGCAACTATTACATCACTCTCAAAATGCACAAGTCTTTCCACTTCTTCAGAAATCGTCGATTGGGCTTCATTGTGTAATCGTCAGAAAATTGAATTTCAGGATTGAAGATCTTACTGAATACCATCATTTATTATGTGTCGTCATCCAATCATATGATGCGTCATGACGCAGGGTGGTTCCTCACCGGGCGCCGCTTTTTTCTAACTTGAATCCTTAAGAAAAGACTCCTCGATGAAAAATTCAACTGGAAAAGCAAATCAAACTGGAAAATTAAACAAAAATCTGGATAATAACAAATTTCCCTTGAAACGAGACAAAAATATTACTTGGAGTATCCCTGGAAAACACCCCTTTTGAGACAGATTCACTTGAACTTATTCGAGAAGGTCTCTTGGGCTCTTCATCAATATAATTCATGCTTCTATTTTTTAAATGGATTTGTCATAGTTACTTGGCGTGGCACTGACACTTTTTGTGGACTTTATTGATGTGGAAAAAGACGCGACCGTATGTGCGAGATGGACGGAGAAAAGTCGCGACGAGGGATCGATCCACCATATTTGTAAGGGAAGACCAGGCGCAGTGATGCCAACCACTTCGGTGAGAAAATCCCCTTTATAGGGGTTGAAAAAAAACCTGGCGTTTTCCTTTTACCAACAAATGTTTGGACCTTGACCATTACCCTAAGTCTTTTCTTATTCCTTCAATCGATTTTTCATGGTGATACCATCAAAGATTTTTTTGACATTGAGAAAATGTACTAATGAAATAGAAATACTTTCTGTAAAAAAAGAAATAGAAGAATAGTTTTCTGTTAAGCAGTTTTCATAGATTTCTCCAAGCATGACTTTTTGGAGCAAAATAATTCTATCAAGATTTCGAAGAAAATATTAAGTATCATACTGTCATGTGATGAGAATATGAAAATAAAAAATTCAAAGTATCAAATTTCCATGTGCCGAAAATTTTTGAAAGTTCTATTTGAAAAAATTGTGTTATAAAGGAAATGTGTCAATAAGACCTGTTTCTGGACCCCAATCATGAAAGTTATTTTTCTAACAGAAACTTTTAATAACGATTTCAGGGGCTAAATAAGCAACAAAAAACAACTTTGGAAATTCGAGTTTTTTGTTGACCATTTTGAATTTTTTTCTCGAGAACTAATAAATATTTATTTATGTTTCTGAAAATTGGAGTTGAAGCTCATGTATTGGTTCGTCGTGTTATCTAACTGTTATTCTTGCTAATTAGACATCTTTGAGTGTTTAATTATTTCCATCAAGATGGGAAATTTCACATGAGTTTGTATACTATCGTTACAAATAAGAGGGAACGATATGGAAAGGAAACGAAGTAGAAAAGTAAGAGACTTGCGCATCCATCATATAATCTGCTGAGTGGCAACTCGTACCCTCGTGTGAAAAAGAAAGAGGATGGTTGGAAGCAGACGTAACTGCCTTCTCCATGGAGAAAGGTCGCCTTCTCACAAGGTCTCTTTGACTCGGAACTAGTCAGCAGTTCGCATGGTTGATAACCATCTGTCTCATTATTCCAGTTGGCTTTTAATGCCTTGGGGGTGGAACAATGACGAAGAAGTCAATATAAAAACAGTTTCCATCCTTACCACCTGATATGGAAGAAATATAGTAGAATTTAATGTTATGTTTTTTCTCTTCAAAAACTGGATTCCAGTAGAATTTATATCAAGCTAGAAAGTCTTACTGATGAACTTTAATTTCCATGTAAATTAGAATAAATTTTGCATATTTTTAATATTATGAACTTAATTGATATTGATTTGATTAAATAGTTTAAAGTGGCTAAGCTATTCATTAGATTCTAAGCTTGCTAATTTTCCAAATTCAGGATTTAAAATTTAATTCTTTAAAGTGTAAAACAATTATCAATTTATTTTTGTGGTAGAGGAAGTAATCTATTTTCGATCAAGAAGATTTCTCGATAAAGGCTTTCTTAGATAAATTGGGACTAAGGCGTGAATTGCATTCGGAATCGATTGAAATAGACTCTTATCGCGATGTAAATATTTGGAGCTTAAAGAGATTGAACTCCATTTTTCTTGAAAATTATTTTGAGCAAATAAACTAGAAAATTCTGATTTGAAAGACAAGTTGAAAACGACTATCACAACTTTTTTTAATAATATTTTTTGTAGATATAAAAAAATTTGATAGTTATTCTCAGTAAGATAAAATTCAAAAAGAAATTAAGAAACGATTTTGCAACAAGTTGTTTTTGAATCACAATTCTCATAAATTGGTTTTAGAATTACATTTATTGCTTGAGTCCAACATGAATTTAGAGATCGTAAATCGTAAAATGACCACCAGAGGCAAATAAAAAAATTGCAATGATTTTTATCTTGAGCTTAATTTGCATCGAGTCGCGTTAGTTGAAAATTATAACTTTTGAGGTAAAAATAAAAATAACAGCATTTAACTCCTGGTCTTTCAGAATAATTCGACCAGTTTTGAAATAGAAACAATAGATTTCCAGGCACAAGGCCAAGTAAAAGCATCAAAATTTGAAAACTGCACAACCTAAAAGTTTTCTAACAGAATCTAATCTGAATTGATTTTCTTAAATATATTTCTTAAATATATCCAATAAAATCACGATTCATTGAGAATCATTGCTGATCAGGACTAGCGGAAGCGTACCTCGATTTAAGAGAAGAGTGCGAATGACCCTGATGTAAATTCTGCCATGTTTGGTTCGTGCTACGTGAAATAAAAAATCCGAGAGATCTCCATCTCCCTCGTGAATATCCGTGTCAGACAGAACTTGTCTGAGGGTTTCCTCTCGATCCTCTGCAGTGCTTTCATCCCCAGGACTGAGTCCTCTCTCCAAGTACTCAACGACCCCAATATCCTCCCAGATCTCAGGGTCTTTTTCCTCAGACCCTCGACTTCCGAAACTAGTCCTATTTGGAGTCGAGGAACTTGCGAGACCCGAAAGGGAAACGTCGAGGGCAAGGGACTCAAAAGTTGAGTTCCCGAGGGCGATTGTGGAACCGAAATTTTTCGGTCTTGGTCTGGAAGACGAAAAGTTGGTGCGACGATCATCCTTTTCGTTTTCGTCGCTTCCAGTGCGAAATGAGGTCGGGTCGGTGCTGGTCATGACATAGTTCCCAATTCGATTTCAGGTTTAGGGCTCAGATCAGTTTTACCTATCGGCAACCCTTGGGAGTAATTCTTTCAATTTAGGGTCACTTTCTGCCAATTTCCAAGTTCAGTTTTTGTCAGGATCAATTGCAGAATTTAAAAAAAGAACTCAGAACTCGATTCTGACTTCTGACACCAGTTCCTCTTTTCCGAGTCTAATGGAGGAGTGGATCGATGTGACGGCATTTATCTCGCTCTCTCCTCTGCTTTTCCCAGTGGCTTTTCGATCCTGGCTGTTCTGTTTCGCTCTCGCCGGATCCAAAACCGTGTCCAAAGGAGAGCTATTTAAAGATGAATCAGTCTGGTTGATGCTGCGAGTGGATAAAGATGAGTTAATAAAGTTGTCTTTGGAAACAACCGAATGTTATAATGTCCACTCAAGGTCGTGACACTATTTCAGATAACAGGAAATTCTGAGATAAGAGGGATGACTTGGGAGGTCGGGGTAATGAGTGCGTCAATCCTGTACACGAGATTGCATTTTCTGAGACAGTAGTCTGGAGTCGTTAAAAAGTTATTCGAATTTGAAAAATGATAGCATTTCAGGGTTAATTTTAAGAGGAAAAAAGCCTGGAGAAATATTTAATTAAGACTCTAAATTAACGTTAAACATATATGGTAAATAAAATCAAATAGAAATGCGGAAACAGTCCTTTTCTTGCCTAACAATAATCCCAAGTTAGTGATTCGAACAAATAAAAACGCCAAATAACAATTTTTTTAAAGAAATGACTTCTACGCACGATTGCACGTGAAGACGTGAATTATTGTTGTATAAGAACTGTTGTAACTGTTGAGCAACCTTCGACGTGAAATATTCATAACATAAGTTGAAACATTTTTGTACTAGAATTTCAGTTCTACTTAGAATTAAAGTTCTTCACTGTAATATAAAATTTTTAATTAACACTTAATCGTATCCTAATGATTTAAAAGATTTTTTCGAATAGACAAATCTAGAACAGACTTGACATAATATTTAATCAGGTCTCAACGTTTAAATTAGAAAGAAGCTCTCTCGAAACCTGTTCGATTAATTATCGTCGTAAAATAGAAAAATTCATTTGAGGTTGTGGCATTAAAATGATTAGGTGGATTGAACCGACTAGTAATAACTGAGAAACCTTAATAGATCGATTTTTATTCTCCGACAAAGTGCTTTATTGAGTTACCAATTAAACTTTTTGTTGTATTTAAAAGATATAAAACAAGTGGCATTTCAATTACATTCAAGAACCTCTAATTAATTTTGTGTTCTTTCTATATATTAATAATAAAATAATATCTAAAATGAAAGTAAAGAAGCAAATTTCAAAAAGGAGTTTCTAAATAAACTATTCAAAATCTAAAGAGTATTTTATGAAGTTACTTCACTTCCTAACCAGATAGATCGCTTATCGACATTCTTAAACTCAACCATCCAATAAGAGGGATAAAACATAAAATGTCAGATGTAAATGTTTTGCTCGCTTGGTATTTCATTCCCTGAACTATTGGTCCTATTTGTAAGATGTAAGACCCGTTCGAAAATTTCTAAAAGACGAGGACAGTAATCCATAGATTACTATGAAAAAAAACTCCATAGAAAACCACAAAAAACAAGAATAAAGACTTTTTATAATAAATAACTTTTTATATGAATCTATGGTTACATAACGTTCAAGTGACCTTTATGGTGAAAATTGATTTATCTGTTGTAAATATTTTTCTGATTTTGAACTTGTGTCATGGATATATTTCTTTAACGAATCTCTGCAACCATCTATTTAATTTTTATTTATTTCTATTAGAGAAAAAAAGTTTTACAGGTTTTGATATTTATCTACTCAGAAACTAATGATGGCTTCAAGGTAATCTAAGATTTTTAACTGTTTTATTTGTCAACTTTCTATAAAATTCAGGATGCAATTAAATCTAATTGGTTAGTATTTTGTGTCTTAGGGTTCAATATGAAGAGATTCATTTTGGCGTGTTATGAAACTATCGATCATCGAGGACAGGTTAAAAAAAAATACTCGAGAAATAGATACAACTCAATTGTACAGAATAATTAGAGCGAAAGATACTATTCTTACCAATGCCAAGTGGAGTATTACGTACTTATGTGATATTTATGGCTCAGTATCACGAAACTAAATTAATTCTTTAACAATTGAAACTTATTGAGTATTAAAAATAATTTGACAAAAATATTTTATATTTTCTTTGGCCAGAAAAAAATGTTTTAACTGAAAATTAGGATTGTTTTCTTTTTTCTGCTTGAAATATATTTAGCCAAGAAGATATTTTCTGTTTGATAGATAAAATTTATTGGAGCTTTTGAAAGAAGAGAGCACCAAAGATAGAAAATCTCTGCTGCAGCAGAATATTGATATTTGCTTTTTTTTTTCTCTGGAAGCAAAAGAACGTGACGTTATTATTCTTTACGCTCGGAAGAACTGAAGTCGAGCGAAAGCTGCAACATGCAGCACGTAATGTTGCATTCAAGATTGGAAGATGCTTTCAAACCGATTCAAAGAACACATTACTGTGATAAAGTAGCCCAAAAAGAAAATCGAGTGACAAACCTGGTTCTTGACTTCAAAACCCAATTTAAATAATTAAATTTGAATTTATTGTAGCAGAAAATAAAAACTAAATAGGCTATGAATAGAGTAATGAACTTGAAGTTTCTTTCGCTGCAGAATATGCAAACCGTTATGCATAAATCGTCTGAATCTTTGCAGATGCGCCATAGATCATTACCTTTCCTTACTCTCTTCAAGTCGTTGACCTAACGACCGAAATAAAGACACCGATCGATCAAGCTAACATTAGTATTATTGAATTAACGGTTGTGCATAAGCAAAGACTGCTTAGTTTTAACGAATTCGCAATTTAAAACGAGTTCCAGCATGACATAAGTCCGATAACCGATGATAATACAAGAATTTTAAAAATTTCCTTATATTCAACGTTTCGTAAATGCCAGACAGTATCGCAGAAAACAAAATGAAAAGAAATATTCCACCTGATTCTATAATCGTTCCTCTTTTATTTAGAATATATTCCCAAAATTTCATTAAAAAAAAATAAAACAGTAAATTTTAGCAAATTAGTTTGAAATTTAGTAAAATTTGGAAATTAAATATTTGGAAAAGACTTCTAAAAAAAACAGAAAAGAATGTTTTCGAAAAGAGTTCTAAAAAGTGAAATAATAGCTTTAACGGAATGATTTCACTTCTAACAATTTTTAAACCAGTCAAGACTGGTTACTCCGTTAATGACTATTAATGAGCCAAACCGTTAAATAATTATCAGGCGTGGCTGTGGTTTAATTGTTGTCATCAAAAGGCTGGGTGCTCTGAGTTCTAACTCTAACCGGCATGTTGACTCAACATGTGATTGATACTTCTCCTAACCACTAGTCAAATAAGAGGTGAAAAGAACTTCCCTAAACTTGGAATCTAAAAATGGTTTCATGATATCAGAATTTACTGTTCCTAGCAACTATTTCCAATCTAGGATCCACCCTCTCATTACAGATTTTACAGCTTAGGAAATTTATCTCTGCTCCAGTTTTAAATTAAAGTAAATTGTAAGTCATAGAATTCAAATAAATAAATTCAAAGTCATAGAATTCGAAATCATCCAAATACAAAAGCCCCTGATTATAAAAGCATAAAAGCTTAGAAGTCTACAAAAAAAAACCTTGTGTCTTCATTCTTATCATTAAATACTGCAAATATGGAAAGCAACATAATTTACTTCAATTTTGATAGACTGATGCCAATTTCCACAACCTGACTACTTTACTTCAAAATCATAAAAGCCAGAGAATCGATCATCGTCAGGGATATAAAATTGGCAACCCAATTCTGGGAGGAAGGATTCTGTTCCTTTTTTTCCAGTGGTCAGTTAAGATCAATCTTTAAAGAGCCTGGCATCCGGGTGACAAATTCAGGAATGCGGCTCGTGTACGTGACGACGCAGGGCTGTACCACTTGTCCACAGTAGTTTCTCACACAGGTAGAGAGAAGGGTCAGGGATTCTGTAGGCTGTAGGGGAGTGGAATAATGGATCCGAGAGATGAAGCTCACTGTTATCTCGACTCTGTTATCTTGTGTACCTCTAGACTTTGAGGATTTTAGGCACTCACAGACACTTTTCTGGGAATTTCTTTTCAAATTTCTGCACACTCACTGGCACGTGATCGGGTAAAGTAATACCACAATGTATGACGTTCACTGCATCAGTATTGTCGCGGTCGAAGGCGGCGCCGACGAAGGCATGAACGTAACTGCCGTTCAACCTTCCAGCCGGTCTTCTTGCTCTCTTGGTTGAAGCAGTACTCAGTAGCGCCACGATACGGTGACTCGGTTGAATGAAGCAAATTTACTGAACGATGTCTGATGAATTCTTCAGAAATTTGACAAAATTATTGAGGCTTCTTTCCAATTTTGGCGAGATATTAAACAGGAAGAATAATCCTCCAACGATCTTTCAGGAGAGATTAAAGATCCAGATTTTTTTGATTTTCAAGTCGATCGATTCTTGGATTCAGATTTGCTCCGAATTTTGATGAGTAGACTCTAGACCCCAAGAAAATTAAAGAGCTTTTGGAAACTGAAAAGATTCGGTTTTCACCAAACTTTGGAATTGAAAAACTGAAATCAGAACAAAACAATGTTTAAATAATGTAAAATGGACAGAGTGTTTTTAATTCAGGAGATGAGGATTCCTTGAAATTTAATTTTGTGGAAACCAGAAATTTTCGGAGTCACCGAACTGCAATACTTGGATTTTCAATTTTTCAAGACTATAATCCCCAAGGAAAATTAAGAATCTTTTACCAAAATATACGGAAATTATTATAAGAATTATTCATCTTTCAAAAAAGATATTAAACTGGAAGAATAATCTTCCAACGACCTTTCAGGTGACTAAAGATCCAAATTTTCTTGACTTTGGAGTCGATCGATTCTTTGGATTCAGAGTTGCTCCAAATTTTGATGAGTAGACTCTGAACCCCAAGGAAAATTAAGAATCTTTTGCCAGAATATACGGGAATCAACATAAGAATTAATCATCTTTTCAAAAAAAATTTGTCCACTTATCAGGGATCACAGCGATTCAGAAGTTTAATTTTAGTGAAAGTAAAGGATTTCTTTTTTGAAAAAAAAGGGAAATTTGTTTCCTTTAAAAATACCAAGGAAGCCAATAAAAGTTAATAAACTCAACATTTTTATAAGAAAACTCAAATTTCATTTATAACAAATAAAATTCTATTCACTGCAACTAAACCAGCAATAAAATCATAAAAATATTATAAGAGGCTCTATAATATTCACGAAAAAAAATGTTAATGACACTTTGAAGTTAACGAAAGAGAGAAGTTCCGATAGCAAATATTTCCGACTGAAAAATTTGTCAACTAAAAATTAACGACATACATATACAAATTTTCGGCTGCTAAAATTGCTGACAAGAATTTAGATTTTAGAATTCTCAAAAATCTTTTTAATTCTGCCCTAAACTTCTAATATCTTCTGTTTCTTTCAGACTTTTCTTTGAAGAGTTTCGAAAAGTCTAGAGAATTTCAGGAGGATGTTGAAAAGAGTCTAGAAGATCTTTGAGAATTATGGGAATCTTTTGCATTATTTAGAGGGTTCTTAAAAATTCTGGAGGATTCCAGAAGATTCTGGAACAGTCTAGTATATTTTTTAAAAATTTTAAAGAATTTTGGGAGATTCTTTAAGATTTTATAAGATTATAGGAGAACCCAGAAAAAAAGATTCTAGAAAACCGAGAAGATATCAGACGGTTATGGAAGAGTTTAGAAGATTTGATTACGGAAAATTTTGAGTCATAAAGACATTAAAAGAGTCTGAAAGATTTAGAGGCAGTCTAGAAAATTTTATAAAATTTGAGAAGTTTTAAAGTTTCTAGAAAATTCTAGAAGACTAGAAATAGACTAGAAAAAGACTAGAATTTTACTCTAAAGGTTTTAATATTGTGGCCCACGTTTTTGAATGTCATATGTTTCTATTTATTATAATTCTTGGAAAATTAATCGAAACTTTGAATAAAAAAAGAGGAAAAAAAGAGAAAATATTTAAAAATAGGGATTTTAGGGGATTTTGAGAAAAGTAGGGGGAAAATAGGGAAATAGGGGATCTCTAACTTATGGAGGTAAAGATATTTCACAAAAACAGTAAAAATAACTTAAATTTTTTATCGACAATTTGCAATCTTTGATGGATGAGACGTGATTGCTAGATTTTTCTACAATCAAGATTTCCAATATATTTAATTTAACAAGGAAAAGAATTATCTTTCGCGATGTTTTGATACATCAAGATAAAAATAAAAGTAATATTTCTGCTTATCAAATATAAACAGCATGATTCTGCTATAATGACTAAAAAATCAAAAACAAATTGAGTACAGATTTTGTCAGAAACAATCTATTTTTGCATCATGATTTAGTTTCAAATTCAATGTAGGGCACCGGGATATTATAAAGCGGTATAAAATTATACCTCGAAAAAATAACAGAACAAACGGACTCAACAATCCATAAACTCTACATAATCAAGAAAAATGCCAACCTTCGATATAACTGCAATTTTAGTGTCCTTACTCGATTGTTACATGAAGGTTTATCATAACTGCATTTATTCTGTTATAAATATATCTTATTACACGATAATCAATTTGCCAACGTTGCAGTAATTTTATGTTTCAATATGGATTTAAAAATCTTGAGTTGAAAAGAGTTATAAACAAGTCGAAGGTTAACTGAATGAATTTCAATCCATTCTGACATTGACATCGAAAATTTTTAATTCGACTCTTGGACTTTGAAAGTGAGCTGGCTATACATATATTAGCAAATGAGGTATCCAGACACCAAAGAGAAAGACTTTCAATAAAGCATGTTCCTATTTTCAATTTTTGACCTTTTGTGAAGGTTCAATTAAGGTGAATGATGAAAAAAAATAAAAGCTAAATGCCAAACTGGTTTTCACAGGATTCCTCGATTTCCCTCAAGTTTTTGTGAATCAAGTCAGTTACAGATTTTCTGGGAATTTCTCGCAGATATTTCAATGTTTAATTGTTTTATAAATAACTCTCAGCAAACAGCATGGGAAGAATGTGGGGTTTCTTCCTGTCCAAACCTCCTCGATGGGAATGGATTAAGGTTAACCTCAAGACAAGAATCAAACCACAAGAAATCAAACCCTCCACGCTTCATTTCATCTCACTGTCGTATGACTATTTTAAGATAAGTAGACTCGAATAAAAGAGAAAGACGGAAAATCTAGAACCGAGAAAAAAGTATAAATATTGTTAATTGGCGCTAAATTAAATTATTACCAATTAAATACAAATAATAAACTGGCTATAAATTAAATTACAATAAACTAGAGTGAACGAATTGGCCAGATTATTGACCGGTTGTAAAAATCAACAACCTTGGCCCACTTGTTCCACAGGATAAACTTTTATTATTTCTTTCTATTTTAAATAAATAGTTTTATATTTTCTAAGACATTCCATTCCACACTTTGTTTTTGTATAGCATGCTTTCTCTGGATAAACTGCCTAATTGTTCACGAATCGCTGCATTACATAAACAGACTCGAGTTATTAAAAGCACTTTGAATTCTCTTGACTCCAAGATGTCCATATTTTCCACTTATTTAATTCCCGTAGGCAATCGTTTAATTACTCTAGCATTTCGTGCTCTCTATGTTAATTACCTTCATTTTCTGGGGTCATATGAGCACGAATTTTCAAGGTCATTAATTTCTTTGGAGCAATTTAATTTCTTTATGCATTGGAGGAATGAATCATTTGAATTAATAAAAAATTTTCGCATTGCAGAACACGCAAAGTTTCATTCTTTGCACAATTTATTAGAAAAAAATGCAATTTGATTATAAATAAATAATTACATATGTTTATTATTATTATTAATGTTTATCATCATTAATTATTTACTAATAGGTTTTCTGAAACAGGGAAAAATTTGTTTCTCTTATAATTTTCGAATTCTAGTTTCAAGGAAGAAAATTCCTTACTTTGTGTCTGAAACTACAAAATTAGTGCTTAAAAATATATTTCACAATTGTGCCAAGAAATCATGTTCAACATGCATCATTTGTATCGTTTGTCAGAAAGTTTAGAATGTAGTCCGTGCACCGAACTTTGAATGACTTTCTACGCATAAGTCAACAATTGTTTCCTATCTAAAATTAAAATGAAAAAACAACAAAAATTTTTTAGTAGAAACATATCTAAAATTGTTTCACTTTCATGAAATTTATAAAAGCGTCTCCTACACTTTAGTAGAAAGATTTAGCAGGGCTACAAAAAAACTTGCTCCCTCTGAACTGCTTTATAAATAGAACCTAATAAATCAAAAAATGTAGACAGACGAAAGGAGTAAAAAGCACTGGATGATAAAAATCTCAAGTTAAAAATAGATTAAACTATTATTTATAGAGAACATTGTAAAAATGTAAATAAATAAGAAAAATTATAACATTTCAAATGAAAAGCAAAACTGGGTGATCACATTTGAACCAATTTCGTGAGGAATGTCGGTCGATAACAGTTTGTACTCATCCTGTTCCATAAATAGAAGCATCTACTTTGCTAAACCAAAACTAATTTTTTCGCCAAAATTCGTCATTAATTATTTCTCAACAATAAAATATAGGAATCAATTTTTGGTTTTAAATCTCGGTCACTTTTTACCGTTGGTATATAATTATTATTAATCATTATGGTATATAATGGCATATTATTATGGTATATAATTATTATTAATTATTAATTAATTTTCACTCGTGGATAATTTCAGAGTGAAAAGAAAAAGATGTTTTTTTCAAGTCCGTTTCTGTATCAGAGTTTCACGTATTGTTATGAAACGAGAGTTCGTTGTGTTTAAATAACGATTGTTCTGTAATCAAAGGAAGATGTAACTTCTTGATAGTCTAAGAATACGTTACTTTATTTAATAATTAAGAATATAAACAGATTATAAGCTTAAAGAATTTAAAAATAAAAATAAAGTTAAAAATACTTTACAAAATAATTTAAAAACTTTTAATTTTGAACATTGCTCAAATTTAAAGCTTTCGAATTTAAAGAACAGTCTCGTTCACAAATATTCGATTTAATATAATACTTCCTTATTCGATTTAATATTTTCAGCTTTAAAGATTTAATTTTCAAACTGGAGTGTTTTTAAAAATTTTTAATATAATAAACAAGTATTATTTAAGCTTATCACATTTTTTGTAGTTTCCACATTAAGTCAGTTATGAGAAATGATATTTACGAGTTATTCGTGAGTTTGTGACCGCACCCATGAACACACCCCTAATTATCTTAAATCTCTTCTACAGGAAGCTTTTGCTTACTTTTTCCTAACAAAAACAAATATTTTTTTATTAAAAAATATTTTTATAAATTTTTTTTCATTTGCTAAATCAAATTTGTAGGAACTACTTTTATAGGAAGTGAATTCCAGGTTGTTTGACTTTTAAATCAGTTTTCTCAATCTCAGAAAGGCAAACTAAAAACAAATAAAGTGACATCCAATTACGAGAAGAAGCAGTTCCATTTCAGGACGATGCTATGTGAATTCTAGTGTTAAATGAACAGTTTTACACGTCCTTGTTTATAAGGACTGCGTTTCGCATGCAGTTAATCTCAGACGCGAAAAGCTGACTTCGTACGTTGATTTTCTTCGCAAGAAGAGGTAATTTCAAAGAAGAATAACAACAGGTACGAACAATGGAATTAGAAATTAGCCATACATGGCCTTGCAATAATAAGAGGGATGAATGTCCTTTCTTTTCTGATTAGTGACAGTGACAGAGCATTTTCTTGGTTTCCTTTTCATTTGTCCATTTAATTAGAATTATGTAAAATTAGCGAACCAAGAGTAGAAAAACAATATTTTATAGTACGTAATTTAAAGTTGCAAGTCTTCAAATTTCAATTAATTTTAATTTTAATTTATTTTAAATTTTATTTATTTAGTTTATTTTTACCTAGTATCCAAATTTAGAGGCTGTCAAATTAGAAAGCAGTTCCAGTCCAGGAAATATTATCAATATTTTGGCGTAAGTAAATCGATTTGGGTGAAACTTGGTAATTTCAGAGTATACGGGCATTTCTCTGGTACCTTTAGATCTCAAAAGTCCTTCTTATTTGTCAGTATTCGAGGACAGAAATAATAACAATTAAATTCGAAATTAATAACGAAATCTATTTAATCTAGGTTCAATTTAAAATTTTCAAAAGTTCTTGGAAACATCTTGAAAATCTTTAGAAACTAAAAGTTTTCTGAATTTCAAAACATTCATCAGGATCTCCAATGATTTCAGTTGTAGATTTGAAAACCATTTCAGAAGGTTTTTAAAGGAATTTCCAAAAATATCAGAACTCAGAAGAATTGAAAGGATTGCGAAAAATCTTAAGAGTTTTTAGAAGTTTTTAAAACAACAAGATTTCAAAAGCTTTCCATCCATGTTCTGAATTTTTTAAATATTTCAAAAGATTTCAAAGGGATTCACAAAATTGAAACAAATTTCCACAAAAAAACCAAAACTTCAAAGATATGAAAGGATTGCAAAAAATCTTAAGAGATTTTAGAAGTTTACGAAACACCTTGTACGAGATTTCAAAAACTTTCCATCCATGTTCGGAAGTTTTTGAAAAAATCTAAACTTGTCTTGGATGCATTGTTAAAAAAACAGTATTTAATTGCAAAATGAAGGAACTTTAAAACTAATAAGTACATTTTAACTTGACATTTGATATATATTATTATTATTTACGTATACTGTGAAATTACCAAGTTTCATCCAAAACGGTTTACTTACTCCAAAATATTAAAATTCTCTCCTGGAATATGACAAAATCTAATTTTGCAAGCATTCAACTTTGAAAGTCTCCAAATACAGAAAAATTCAAAATTTAAATGATTTAAATATTCAAAATATACCCTGAAAATTCTGAAAGTATCCCGAGATCTTGTTAGCGAATAAAATCAAAATTAATTTATTTCTCGCCCCAATCCTTTTGTTTGATCCTTTCTTGCAAGCATCGCTTTTAAATTGTATTAAAACCATTATAATTATATTAATCAAAAAGTACTTACTGAAGTAATTAAGAGTTTCTCGGATCTGATCCGGTGATAGTTTCAAATCGACGTCTTCCAATCGAAGAGCAGGTGCTGGAACGAACCAATCCGCGTTTTCGTAGCCTGAAAACAAAAATGGTTTTTCTTAATAAAAGTGTGAATGGTATATGACTCTGAAATATTTCTTAAATTAAATACCAGTTTAAAATTAAGTTAATCTTCATAGATAGAAAAAGAAAATAAAAGCGAAATTTTATTTCAGCTTTACTACTTGTTTTTTTTTTTTTTTAAAGAAGTGACTTGAAGAAAAGTTTGAAGTTGAAGTTTACCTTGAAATTGTGTGAGGGCGTCTGCTCGTAGACGATACCTTGGTATTTGTTCTTCTAGCAGACTTATTATTTCTACTTCTGGTAACTCCCCTCCGCTGCACACCTCTGAAAAAAATCATAAAATAATGGTTCGTATTAGTTTTTGTAATCTGTAAAAAAATAATAATGGATGCAGAAAACTGGTTATATAATTTCATTATATCTGTAGAACTTTGCTCGGAGTAATCCGAATTTAACAATTGTAGAAATTATTATTTTAGAAAATTATTTCTCCTAAAATACAGAAATTAAAAAATTGCATATCAATTATTGTTACTAGTTCAGAATTCTTTCTTCTAATCAATAATTAAATTAAGAACTAGAATTTGGAAATTTCAAAGAACCGTAGACATTTTTAATTTATGGATATTCATTTTTAGAACTTAAAGTTCCCAAGTATTTGTATCAAGGTATCTTTTTAAACTTTTTCAGAATTTGATTTCAGAATTTTTTTAAATGTATATTATTTATTAATAGAATGAAACGATCTTGTGCTGCCACATTTGAGCCAGACCGAGAACTACAAAGCTGATTATCTATTTGCGAGGTCGGTTACAAAGCAGGTGGCTAAAAACTGTCGGTATATCCAAAATTAAATAACAAAAATTTCAAAAAGCAAAGAATTTATGAAATTAAGGAAATTAAAATATTGTGAAAATGAACCAGAGCGAAGTCTAGAAAAAAATCTCTTCGAATCATTCGATTTCGAGAAAAAAAATTTAGCTGATTTTAATTTAGATTTTTTTTTACTTTTTAAGGGCTTTCTTTTTTCTATTTACTGATCATTTTGGAACAATTATTTAATTTTTAAAAAGGAAACTGTATATATGAAAAGGAAAATATTTAATGCAGATTGTATGATTTCAGGTGGCCTTTGCAGCCTTTTATAACTTATGTTAATAGATTGCAGTTAACGTCAGATTGTTAACTAATAAAGACAATTTTATTGGTTAACTAATAACTACTCTCATAACGACACTTCCTTTAGCCTCTAATGTGTATTTTCTGCCTCGATATTTAGTATCCCATTTGAATAAAAATCTTTCCTAAATCAAACGTTTTAAAAAACAAAATAAATCAAATTAATTTACCAATTCTAAATACCTAACTCCAACTCCTTTGAAAGTGGATTTAATGAAAAATAAAAAAAAATCAGAATCAGAATCAGAATTTCAGAAGTCATTTGATTCCTACTTGTTTCCTATTTGTTTTAAAAGGCAAAAAATGAGAATCAAGTGACTTCCAAAATTCAAGATAGAACTTTGTAGTCCTAGAGTCGTGATTTGTTGAATGTCACGAATAAACTTAGTTTAGTCTAAAAATAGGTTTCTTTCACACTTGGGAAATATAAAAGCCGCAATTGGCACTTTATGTACGAAAGCGCACGATGACATTGTGAACACCGAAATAGAAGAAGTATTTTCGTTCCTGGTGCATCTACCCTGCACCTCCTTAGTGTGCCCAATCCCTATTGGAACGTAGAAAACGGTTCATTCTTTTTTCGCGGGTAAACGAACTCTGACAAGGAAAGAAAATCGATAGAAGTTGCCCCTGATTAACTTCGGTGTACCTTTGAACTTTACACTTTTCAGAAAAAAAAAATAACAATATGCGTTGGAGTCTAAAACAATCAGTTGAATCGAATCTCTTTCACAGTTACAATTTTGATTTTAAATTCTTTCCTATTTACGAGAATAATTTTGTTAAATAAACTTTATTCGAGTTTGATTGAAAAATAAAGCCTTCCAGATTTTTACTTGGAAAAGGAATTGTCAACTAAAACAAAAGTTTTATTTAAAAATCATATTTTTCTGGTGTTTAGATATTTTGAAATCTTTGCTTGCTGCACTGATTGCAAATGGAAATATGCAATCTTTTCTTCAGCTTATTATTGAAATAAAAAATTAATAATATTTTTCGTACCATCACGCCACTTTCCGAGAATGGCTTCTCGTTTTTCGAACAGTTCCTTGCATTTCGCCGGGCCCCTGGGCCTTTTCACTACTCCACTCGTGCCCAGGGACATATCTTTTTGAGGAAAACTACAGGATTAATCACTACATCCAGCTTATTCATCAAGCCCGACAAAATTTTAATTATTCCTAATATAAAAAAGTTGAATAACTTTCAATTTAAAATTTCCACACTTTGAGTTCACCCATTTCATCAGAATTGACTCATTCTATTTCTGCTAACAATAAGAAAATAAATAGCTTAAAAAATCGATTAATAACTAAAATTATTATTTTCAACTGTCGTATTCCTGCTGGATGAAAAAGTCTTTTGAACGAGGTCAGGCCAAATTGCAAAAGTAAACGTTGCGACGATCTATTGACAGAAAAAAAGGCACTTTGACGTCAGGATGAGAAACACTAAACCTAAAGGTCAGAATTTTTCGCGAGTTTTTTTTTCACGCGTGTTGAGTTTTTTAAAATACCGGCACCCGTTCGGAATTATTGAGCGAGCAGCGAGGATTCGCTTCTAAGTTCGAGATTCAACTCTGCCTAAACGTGGCTACCACATCGCAGAAAATAGAAGGCACTGTCGTGTTTGGTTTGGATCTGGGCCAATTTCAATTTACTGGCCCTTAATATTCCGCGAAGAGCAAATTTGGTTCCTTAAACCCATATCTTTTACCGAGGACCATCTTCTAAAAATATTAGGGACACGGGACAAAGAAAGATGAATGAAGAGGAATCCCTTTTTTAATCAAGTCATTCTACTTTTTTCTACTTTTTTGATAAATTTAACTGATGACAAATAATATGAAACATCAATTTGTATTTTTTTTATATTTTTGAGATTTTTAATCTTTTACTTCAGGATGTTCCTATCAATAGAAAAACTTGCAGAGTAGGTCGAAACTAATTCAGTGACCTATAATCAAGCATTGTTCCCAGCTGTCAATCACGAGGTGTTTCCTCTTTAACCATAGGTTACATTTTACAAGTTCCTAGGAACGTAAGGGATTGGTAGCCTTTTGTGTATATTTGTTTCTAAAACGACAAATAAAGAGAGGAAATAAAATCAAATTGGAGATTGTCTTATCTATTCCAATTTGAGTTATTAGCAAAATCAAAAATTGAACCAAATAATTTTATTGGAATTCATTTGATTCTTATAATTATATAGTTTTGAAAAGTTAAGTTAGAATTTATTTGCAACATTATGGAATCATAACATTATACTATTTATATTCAAATTCAAATTGTAAGAAGTATAAATTATAGAACAATTAAAAATAGGTCATAAAAAACTTCTTAAACAAACATGGTAAAAAAACCATGTAATAAAAGATACATGTTTTTCATCCAACTCAATTATATTTTACGAGAAATAACCATACAGCATGACGTGCCTCGAATGCAAAAAACGACGTAAAGCCACATATGCTGCAAGTTACATAACTCTCTTTGCTTTTCGTGACATCACAAAAAAAAACTTTAATATACAATTCTGAATTTCCAGTTTATCTACTTTAAAATTTAAAAATTTCAATTTCCAATCAGAAACTCATAAAAATCTTTTCCAAAATCGGTTAGAGAGTCAAAAATATTTTACTAATTGAAAAAAAAAAAATTGAAACTTGCTCCTGAATTAAAGACTTCCCTATGATAAAGCCCCGAAAAAATAGAATCCGACTGGGAATAGACAGCAATAAAATGTGAATGAACGATGCGTGTGAACGCACTTAGAATAGCTTTACAAAACCGATTTTATAGCATCTAGTGTGGATCATATGACAGACGTTGAAAGTTATGTAATCTATCCGAATAGCGACTGCGCGAAGGTGACGCACGGAACGCAAATGCTACCTATGTTTTTAAAATTAATCTCTGTCACTGACCCATCCCAACGATAGAAATATCTTTCGTTGATAATTAGAGAACATTAGCGATTGACAATCGTCATTTGACTCCTGACCCTGACCTTGGACAGTAAACAACTGAGTTTAAAGAATTTTAATCTGAATTCAGATTTTTACTCTAAGAGGCTAAATTTGAACTTGGAGTTAAATTAGAACTTAAAAGGGGTTCAAATTAAAATTAGGAGCCACTTTAAATTGGAGGATATATTTTGCAGGCGCTGAATAATAATGATAATTGCAAAAATGATGCAGACCGATGGTTGCAGTTAGGGTAACGATGATGGTGATGATAATGATTATTATGATTGGTAGCAGAATGCCCAGATCTTCCATCATGGCGATGATTTTAATAATGATGATGGTAATGATGATGATGATGATGATGATGATGTGGAAGAAGACAGACCGGGGCACTAACACATTATCCTTCAGAGTAATCATCATTTGACGCGGACCAATGGGGAACACCATGAGTTCGCGCAGGTAAGCTGCACGAGCAAGTTTTCTTATAAATTCTGCCTTACTACTAAATCTCATACAGTGTCTCTGCGAACATCCACCGTGAAACTTTGAAAATTCCTATCGAATTGGAACTCTTGTACAATTTTCAGTCTTCGAAAACAAGACAGTCTCCGAAATTTTCTTGGAAAACTGTAGATTTCAGAAAACTGTTGATTTAATTTGAATTTTTGAAGTTGATGGATTCTAAACTTTTATTTTCAATTAGAAGTATAGTGAGCTTGTCTTGTGTCTGGTGATCGATCGGTTTACGTCGAAAGTCTAAAACTGGCAATGAAAGATAATCAAGTGCAGTTTACATAAAGACGTTTAGTGATTATACTTTTGGGTCGATCTTCTCGATGTAGGTAAGTAAAGTGTCCAATGAGAGATTATTTACGTGTAATTCCAGGTGTGGATTCTCGAGGGTGGTGATTAACACGTGGTGTGTGCTTTATGCATATAGGACAGGCGGAACTCATAAGTTGTGGGTGAACTCTAATCTTGTTGCTGTGCTAATTCCATTAGCAAAAATAACTCAGGCTTTGCTTTCCCGTTCTCCATAATTTAAGACTGCCGAGTCTTCTTTTAATTTTTTTCTTCAATGCTTCAATACCAAGCAGTTTAATTATCAAGCAATTAAGTATAAGTAATTAAGAAATTAAGTTTAAGTAATTAAGAAATTAAGTATAATTATTAAGTAGTTAATTATCATCTATCTTTAAAACGCCATTAATACAAAAACAATTCATCTAAATTGGATAAAAAAAAAGCTTTCTGTTCAAGACAACTTTTTGATTTTCAATTATCCCATTTTTAATTCAACTATTTTAATTTCAAAAACATTGAAATACTTTTTTAAGGAAGTAGAGAATATGAAAAGAAACTCAAATTATTCACGACTGTTGTCCGACACAAAGAAGGTAATAAACACGATTCTTTTGCACTTGAGTATCGCTAAAATTATAAGAGCTCTTCTTGCACTCTTGGAAAATATAACTCGATAAACTGCTTGTGCTACTTCAACTTAATATTCCAATTAAGTACGTTTAAGATTAAATACGCAGAATTTAAGAGCTTCCTCTCAGATCTCAGTTTCGACTCAGAAAATCAGAAAACAAGGATAAAATAGCATTCAACTGAAACTTCAACAAGTGCTTAGAATTTTATTTACTTTTAAAGAACGCCTCATGCTTCTAGAGGTGTTTTTCCTTCTTTTTTTTGATAGAGTCTTTTTACATTCTCATCATATGAGAAGGTATTAGATTTATGTAAAATTTGACCCCCCGTTTTTGTAAAATGTCGACGTTTTAAGACCCCCTGAACCCAAAAAAGTGGTTTTTGTGAATGTGTCTGTCTGGCTGTCTGTAGATTTTTTTTCTTGTTAGCACGATAACTTTCGAAAGAATTGACAGATTGGA
>JBAGKK010027457.1:0-11126 GCA_037177015.1 Euceroptres primus
GATGAGCTGTATTCTCGCGACAGTTTTAAATATCCTTCCTTGAAAAACTTGATATGCGTTATTCACGCCTTCACAGGATGCGACACAACCTCGTGCTTTTACAAGAAAGGGAAGACAGAATTCCTGAAGATGATTAATGACAGTGGAGACTTACAAGAATTGGCAGCTCCTTTCAATGATCCTGAGGTTCAACGACAAGCAATTGAAGAAAACGGGTGTAAAATGATTTTGGCTTTGTCCGGAACGAGAAACAAAGAGCACACACTCATTGATTTGATATTCAATTTGTTCCAAACAGTAAAAACTAAAAAATCATTCTATTTGCAAGATTTACCACCTTCCAGAAGCGCAGCTATTCAACACTCCTTTCGCGTGAATCACTAAATTCAAACTTGATTGATCAATCCGAAGGATCCATTGAAATGGGGTTGGGCGTCAATTTTACCGGACGATTTTCTGAAAAAGATAAGTGCTTAGTTGTAAATGCATGACGGGGTACAAACATAATTTATGCAGTTGCAAGAAAAACGGCCTTGATTGTTCAGTATTTTTCGTGAACTGCGACGAAGAAAAATATACAAATATGAAAGGCAAGGAAGTTACTGTTAGCGATATAAGTGAGGATGATATCGATGATATTCCTATAACACCTGTGAGCTCAGGCGTTGCGAGACAATACCCGATTGCGACGAATACAAAACGCAAGCGTAAATTGCACGATTCGTATGAATATTATGTACTCTAAACACTAAGTCATTTGTCTGCATCGTTATATTAAGAGGCATGTGTGTAAAATAAAAAGAGGTGCAAGAGAATGAAAAAAGTTGTGCCGATATATTATTTTACCGAGAAATTGTCATAAAGAAGGTTACGGCAAGGTAATGAAGCGAGCAAACAATTTGCAACGCAAGTTTGCGATGATTGGCAAACGTTGTTTCAACGTTTTTAATAAACATTCATTGAAAAATAATGTAGTTGCAATTTTCAATTGCAAATAATACGATTAAAAAATTTCATTAGCGCATATTCGAGTGAGATTATTTTTCCTCTCGATGCGCTTTTTTAATTTGAGAAAAGAATTATCAATTTTCATCGAATAGTTTCGTAGATATGACTACTCAAGCGACTTTGAAGTCGCCGCGGCGATTCCGCGCGAGCGACGAAAAGCGAGAAATCGCTATCCCCTCCCCAGCGCCCTCGACCGCGCGGCATTGACGTTCCGCGGAGAGGTCACTTTCATTTGCTTTCTCCCCCGTGATAAGGGTTCAAATCGAATGTCTCGGGGATACATGGAAAGGCTGAAGGCAGTTTTATCACCTCCCCAAATTTAAACTCTTAATGTTAATTAAAAGCGGAGATATAATTTGTTTTAAAAAAATTGCATTCTCCGCTCCTAATTGTTATAAACAATTGAACTCGGCGTCAAAATTTCTTAAAAAATACATGCACTCGATATACGAAATTACAATGAGCTGCGTACTTTTTTCACGGAAATACGGTCATTTGAAAAATTGCCCTTAGTTGCAAAATGAAAAATATTTGCAACTTGATGAAAACAAATTTTTTTTTTTGTTTCATCAAATATAAACACTCAAGTATCGATTCCAATGGTGAAACCCGATGTGCGATTGCTGGATTAACGCTCGCAGCAATAACAAAAAAGGGACTTTTCTTAATTAACAATGTAATATTTAAGAAACAACAATGTCGATGTGATTAAAAAAATTAGTGAACATTGTTCAATAATGAAGGTATCATTATCGGGTATTCACATTCAAAAAAATTTATTTCTCGCCGTTGAATTGATTATTGAATTTTTAAGGAGAATCTTACCTATTAATCAATTTGCTAGTAAAATAATAAAGTTTTTTTCTTTGAAATGCGTCATGATATAGAGAATTTCATGCTCTACAACATTGATCAACAACTTTTCATTGTGCGATTCGTTCTTTTTGTGCAAACCATGATTAAATGCAAAAAAAACACAAATTTCGCCATTTGAACGCCATTTGGGGGGGGGAGCACAGCTTTTCAGCTGTTACTTTTTACATATATCTTATAAGATGGTATGAAGAACCATCTGTTAAATTTTCAAGGTGCTACTATTTTAGTAAAATGAGCTAAATTGACTGGACTATGGGATTTTAATAGAATTCTATGGATGACTTTGCCTATGAAACCTCACGAAAGGAATCGTTGTAAAGAGCTTAAGGTTTTGTATTATTCTCTCCCTCCAATTAACAATAAACGAGGAAAGAGACTGCAAGGACAGAAAGGAGGCCAAACGAAAGAGAACATGGGTTGGGCAATTTGACGAGCTTTGTCTACACAAAGGAAGATAATTTAAAGTCGGACTCGGTTTATTATACCGTAAAGAAAACTTCGTTTGATCTGCTCATCTTTCTCTATTTTGCATGTTCTCTAGTTCCTATTTGCCATCCCATTATTTGCGTGGGCAGTATTTCCTTTAGTACTAGAATGAAGGTAAAGGAATGTTTGTTCTCTCCAGTTTCCTTCTCCCTAGTTACGATAAAATACCCTGTAGGTTACTCCGAAAGCATTTTCCATCGCCTAGTAACATATACTTCTCTTTTTCTTTGCTGAGATGATCTCGACCTGGGTATATGTGTACAGAACGTTATGAATTATGCGACGAGGGTGGCATTGAGTGGTAATTGAGGAGGTAATCATGTTTAATCTTCTCTCGCACCTCCTAGTCCTAGTGCTCTGACACTGCTTGTTAACACTGTCCCTTGAATAATTCAAAGTTGGTTCGAGCAAATGAATACTATTTTCAAATACACGTAGAGACCACGGAAAATTATGTGTGAAAAGCTCACCTCTCCTACGTCCAAGATAAAATAGAAATTGTTAATTAAAAATCTTACTTAATAAAAATTGCCTAGTAAATTCTTATATACTTCTATTCACAATTTTCGTATTCCAAAGAATTTCTTAGAATTCATGGGTAACATGAAATTAGAAATGATTAGAACAATGCGAATCCTGCTGATTTACAACATCGCACTCTCTCCATACTCGCATTATGAGCTCTAATTTCGAGAATTAAAGCCACCCACAAAAACAGTTTTATATCACACATTTTTGTGCCACATAAACCATTGTTCGTTGAAAGGCATGAATTGTCTCGTTATTCCGCCTGAAATTCTGTTCGATTCAAACTGTCGACAACGCAGCTTCAGTACTTTTGTATCAGATTCCGTACGCAATAAACGATTTTATTTAGCTTCACAAACACTGAAACATCGTTTCGAAGTATTGATGTATTCTCCTATCACCCATGCGAATTGAGGACACAATCTGAGCCACGTTTTGCTGAACTTTCATCTCTACAAACAATATGCATGAGAATCTAAACAACCATTTTTATCGGTTACTTCAAAATTAATTGAATTTATTAGATAAATATATAATTTATATTTTAAATAAATAACAATAAATATCAAATTTAAATAACTTGTGGATAAAACGAATACTTTAATAGTATTTAAAATACTAGAATGCCTACGACTGAAACCATCTAGAATTTCCGAAAAAGACATTCAATACGCTGTTTCTGTATATGGCAACTTTCCAACAAATTTTTTATTTTTGCTGACTTTGTTTAAATTTATTTCTCACGAAAGTAATGATTATTAACTGTCAACTAAGTTTCAGGAGAAGTAATCGTTTTTTAGAAGATTCCAAGAAAGTTTAGCAGAACAGTTTCTAAAAACATATCTTTCTTTATTAAATTAAAATTTATATTTATAATAAAGGTAATTGTTAACTTTTAACGAAATTAACTTTTGTCTACTACCTTTAGAATAAAACATACTGTTAGAAAGAATTTCAATTACTTTAGTTGAAGTTTTATAAAATTGCCGTAACTGAATCAATTTTCAACCATAAGTAATTGAATTTTCAACCATAGTAAATAAATTTTCAACCACAATAATTGAAATTTCAACCACAGTAAATGAATTTTCAATCACAGTAATTGAAAAGTGATTGAAATTTCAATAATTTTCTAACAGTGCAGTAGATTTAATGAAAAATGCAAGAGTGCATATACATAATCCATAAAATGATGAAAAGTAAAAGAAGCATTTTCTTCTATGTCATACAGTGTACGTTGCTAAATTTGTTTCTGTTTCTGGAAACTTTTGAACCAATTTTTTATTTGTGCTGTTTGTTAAAAATTTATTTATCAGGATGATAATAGTTATTAAGTCAATTCAGTTTCAGGAGAAGCAATAATTAGTTAGGCGATTCCAAGAAAACTTAATAGAACCCAGGGATTACCACAACTGAATTCAGGTGTAATCTGTTTCTGAATTCTTTTGAATTCTTTGAGCACTTTTGAATTCCTTTTAATTCCGTTCAATTCTATTGACTTCAATTTGAGTTCTTTTGAATATATCTTCAATTCAGATAAATTTATCTCAAGTTGAATGAATTACGTCGAGTTCAGTACGCTTGAATTCACTTGAACTCCTTAGAAATTTTCTAAATTCACTTGAAATCTTTTGAATTTTTATAAATTCATTTAAATTCTTTTAAATTCCCTGGAACTATTTTGAATTTCCTTGAATTCTTTTGAATTATGTTTCAATTCCTTTTAATTCTGTTGAATTCTTTTGAATTTCCATATGTTCGTATAAGATAAATTTATCAAGTTGAATGAATTCCGTCGAGTTTACTTGAAACCTTTAGAATTTTTCGAAATTTACTTGAAATCTTTTGAATTTTTATGAATTCACTTGAATTCTTTGTAATTCTCTTAAATTATTTTGAATTTCCTTGAATTCTTCTGAATTCTGTTTAATTCCTTTAAATTCATCCTAAAAAGACCTTGAATTCTTTTGAATTCGGTTTAAGTTTTTTGAATTCACGTTGAATTTTTTTAATTCACTTGAAATCCTTTGAATTCACCTGAATTCCTTTGTATTCATCTTGAACTGACCTTGAATTCTTTAAATTCTTTTAAATTCACATTGAATTTTTGTGTATTCACTTGCATTCTTTTAAATTCCCCTGAATTATTTTGGATTTCACTAAATTCATCTTAACTGTATTTGAACTCTTTAAATTCTTTTAAATTTTGTTTAAGTATTTTGAACTCTCGTTGAATTTACCTTAAATTCCGATCAATTTATCACAAGTTGGATGAATTCAGTTCGCTTGAATTCACTTGAACACTTTTGAATTTTTTTAAATTCATTTAAAATCTTTTAAATACATCTGAATTCGCTTGAATTCTTTTCATTTCCATTGAATTCCGTTGAAATATGTTTAATTCTTCTGGAATTAATTTAAATTCTTGGAATTATTTAAATTTTTTTTAAATTCTCTTGTAATTTTTTCGATTTTCCTGAATTATTTTTTATTTCCTTGAATTCTTCTCAATTACCTTTAATTATTTTGAATTTACATTTTTCACCAACCATTTTATGTAACAAAAATTTAAAAAACAGACATTAGGCCCCAGTCTTTGCTACTGTTCACGAAATAAAAAATTTCGAAAGAAAATAGTTTTTAGTCGCCGAAAAACTTGATTTTGAAATTACCTTGAATTCAGATCAATCTATCTCAAGTTTAATGAATCTAATTCGCTTGTTTTTACTTTAAATCTTTTGAATTCTTTTAAATTCACTAGAAATCTTTTGAATTCTTCGAATTCTTGAATTCAGGTGTACATAGAAATTTCTAGTGGCCCACCCGTCGAGAAAAACAGTTTTGACAAACATTTTGACCAATATTCCTTCTTTATTGATTTGAAATTTATATTTATAATAGAGATAGTTATTAACTTTTAACGAAATTAACTTTTCTCTAATACGTTTAGAACAAGACGTTGTAAATTTTATGAAAAGAACAAGAGTACATACATAGTCCATAAAATGATGAAAAGTCAAAGGAGTATCTTTTTCTATACCGTACAATCTAAAGTCTCCAAAAAATTTGTGATCCAGATTCTTATTTCCTAGGCATATGAGAACAAATATAATAGTATTTTCTCTCTCTTTTGGTGCGTTCCACTACATTACGTAAGCATTGTCGCACAAGAGAGAAAATGAGAGTAGGAATTAGTGGTACTCTACGCGGTGGCAAACAGAGTTAATTACCCGAGTTGATTGCCGTTTGATCTCCCTCTGGAACTAGCCATGACATAAGCATCAAGCTTGCTTTATATCCTCACTATCTTTCTCATTCATCCTCTTCCCCGATTCGTCTTCAGTCTGCAACTTTATACCCAACCTACAGTCTGATCCCTACATTTATATCTCTTCTATTCCCCCCCCCCCGCCTCTCTCTCTCACACTCTCTCTGTCTCTCCCACGAGAACAGCCCGCAGCTTTCGACTAATTATAACACTTAAGGTTCTCCAGCAACGAATACCAAACTCTCGAGTGTTGACGATGGAATCTCTAGATTAATTCGGTCGAGCATACGAGGATTTTTTTTCCTGGGGGAACTATATCTGTTTCGTTGCCTGCAAAAAGCAATTCGTATGTTCGTGATAGTGAGGAGTTAACATAACTGACTTTAATTCTCCTTAATAATTGGAAGCTCCGCGTGTTGTGCAACGAAGTCACAAGCTACGAGATTATTCTTTAATTACAATGCGTATCTTTTCTTTCACTGAGATGGATCTCGATCAAGAAGATATCTCCAGGTGTTGACAAGATAACCGAACGAATAAATATTTAATCCATATTTTATTTTTGGTACAAACGTTTATCAAATTTTGGAATAAGACATAAAGCAAAAGGTGTCGATAACTTCGATAATTCCAATTCTAAATTGATTTAAATACACTGCTCCCCCGATTTAAGTCGGGTTTCGACGATGGCCTGCAGTGGCCTTGGAGTTAAAACGGGTGTCTCTAAATATAAACAAGTTAGGGCCGTATAAACTATTTCTGTTTTATTTATGTCACAAGTGAAAAATATTTTTTAAATATAAGTTTAATTTAATGTTTACTTTAATTTTAAGTTTTATTTAGTTATTATTTATTAATTATTATATATATAACGCATAAACAAAACACTGAAAGCGAACTGAAGCGAACTGACGAAATTATCCGCTTAGGATACTACCCGCTTTATTGCTACGGTACTTGCGAACTCCGCTGAGCTCCGAGCTCAGCTCTCTCGTCCCCTTGGACCCCTCACCATCGGCAAAAATTCCTGCAAGGACTTATATTAACCCGAATCTGCCTAATTTTTTTTTTTTTTTTTTGAGATATCGTTGTGAAACGTTAAGGGGTTGTTACCTGACTTCTAAACTGCCAAATCAACTCAGCCGAGACTGGAGGGCTACTCTGGCATGTTACTTCGATGATATAAGGCGGCGGCACGCGTGTTTTAAGCTCAAAGAACGGCAGCAAACGCGATTTTCGTTTTACGTGTGAAGTGTACCATATATGGTACTGTGGGCGGATTCGGGTTAAGGGAACATAAATCGCGAGAGAAGTTTAGATCTAGCGGGTACACTCAAACAATCTTTCCTTTTCTAAGATTATTTTCCTCGTCTCTCCATTTTTTCCGGTTTAGAAGTGTTGGCACATATTCTCGTTACCACCTTTTCTCGAAAACATCTGCTAAGAATTGTGATACAATGACATTATTTTCGTGATAACAAGTCATATCTTCATTATTTTTTGGGATGTCTATTTTTGAAAATTCCATTTATAGTTCCTTTAAAAAATCATATTAGGCGTTCAATACACCCTCCCATGTGAGAAGATCCTGAAAGGATGAAGTGCCATTCAATCTTGCAGTTGGTCATTTCGTTGTTTATCTTGATCTAGATTTTTTAAAGCATTTAGTAATTCTCGGTTGGCTGATTTTAAATTAGTTTCGTTATCGGACCAACTTTTCCTCTTCGTGAAAGAAATCTTGGAATGGCCATTATGCATGAGTCGCTTGTTAGCGATCGACAAATTCCAGAATTTAAAGTAAATGTCCCAGTAATCGTCACTTTAGTCCCAGTAATCGTTTCGCCATTTAATATTACATATTTTTAAACATACATACTTGATTATTATTGGCTTCGATAATAAATAATGCTAAAGCACGTTATGTTTTGTTACTAAATACTTCTTGAAAGATCATTTATGATTATTTCTTTAGGTTATAAGACAATTTGACAATCACTGGAACCAGTACGATTACTGGAACATTGACCTTGTGTAATTTTGTGTTTGATGTAAGTTTTTCGTCACGCGATATTTTTTTCAATTTCTACTAAACGCTCCATCGGTTCGTATAAAAGGTTAGTTCTTATTGCTATCAGAGTTTGTAAGCTTTTGAAAGGAGTTGTTGAAGTGTCACACCCTATAATTTGGAGAAAAAGAAGATTGTGGAAAGTGCAAGAGCAGAAGAGAATCCAATAGGAAATGGACAGTTCAGAATCTTCCACAGGGCACACCCGATAAACCACAATCTCTCTCCGACATGACCAACTTCTTGGCGGACGTATTGGCATGCTGGGAAAATTTATTGCAGTTTCTAGTTAAGCAATTCGGAATCGTGATTACGAATTACTGATTGCCTTAAATTTTTACAGTTTAAAATCTTATTCGTAATAATATCAACGTGCAAAAATTAATATACATTCTCTCTAAATCTGAATTAGTGAAAAGTCGGTCACTAATTTACTTTAGTAACAATTTCTACTAATTATTAGTCGTTTTTCACTATTTTCTTTTAGTAGTTTTGAACATTCCACTAAAGCTTTAGTCAAAAACTACTAATAATTAGCAGAAGTTTTCACTAAAGTGAATTAGTGACCGATTTTTCACTAATTCAGATTTAGAGAGTTATTTATGAAGGGACAATTGAAGAGTGGTAAATGAGTGGTAAATTAAGTTACGTTTTCCACTTAGTGTAAACGTCCCGTTACTACTGTCACCCATGCTCTAATTGTAAATATGCAAATCTGCACAGCACCTGTAAAGCAATCTAAAACATCATTATGGCTCCAAACGGTGTAAATTATAACTGCGAAGCACTTACAGGCCTTACAATGAAATGCGGCTCTTCTAGAACACAATACAACCAACACAATAGAGCTACCTAACTTCTGAGACACTATAGAGGACTTGATATACGAGAGTGAATGAAGACGAAAATTATTCATTAGCGTTTGCTGAAATTACTTAAAAATGCCAGAGGGCGTCGTTACTTCTCATACCTCCGATGCTTTAATCAAAGGATGAAGGGTTCAGTTCTCCACTTTTCAAAGACAAGTGCTTGAGTCCTTGCAACATTCGTAGCAGTTGAAAACTTCTGTTTGGAAATCCAAGCTAAGCTAAAATCTATATTCAAATTTTACTCAGATAAAAAAGAAGAAAGCTTTTTTCAGATATTTTAAATAGTTGTGGGTATAATTATAACCATCGTTAATATCATTTGGTGTAACTTATTGTTCGAAAAAAAATATAGAACTCGTTAATACCTGCGCATGGAACGACAAAAACTCTGGAAACTTACAATCTTAAGAGCATTCTCAATATCCCATCAAGAAATGCTATACAAGTATAGAACATTGCGAAAGACGAGATACAGTAATTAAAGTTGGAAGGTGTCTTCAGGGTGAATAAATCATCTTTTGTTGGCAGTTTTCAACTTTCAAGAAGGTCTGGATACAATGTTATCAATCATAATGTGCTCTTTATGATTTATTCCAAATATTATTAAAATTCAGAGAACTTGAGCAATCATCGAAAAACAGGTGGACTCATAATAATTCTAGCTGGCAGTGTAGATAATCAAAATTAGGAGAATTTATCATTAAACTCGAAGTTGTTCTAAAATATTAGTTTATTATGTATACAGTAAGGACATTTTTGAAACAGTCAGTAAAGTGAGACAGCAATATCGATTCGCATGTGTTTCATGAGCATCTGTCTCACAACTGATTGGTACGAAAATGTCCTTACCGTATACAAAGAGAATAATGGTAATGGTAAAAGAAGGTTAAGAGTATATATAGGTACTTCGTTCATTTCAACGTTCGAAAGTTCAAGTACATCTGGATATATGCCTCTGAAGGGAATAGCAGTTGAGCCACTAGCTTCCACCACTTGAACCTAAATTTTCTCTTTTAGCCAGAGAATCGTAAAAGAAATTCGAAAATCGTTGATCTATTGGGATCACCATAAAAAGTCTAGACGAGGATACTACGAAATACTCAGACTCAGAATCGAAGAATTCGGAAAAGGAATAAACCGCAACGGTTGCCTTTGAAACCGACGTTCGGTGCTGTGAAAAAGACATAAAGTTGCCTCTGCTTGGTCGTTAGGACATGTATCGGGTCTGGAGGCGTTGTGATTTACAGAAGCCCAATAAACACTGCGTCTCACATTAATAGTGAAACATAGATACCAAAGGAAGAAACCGTGATATTTACTCAACAATTGGAACAATGAGTTCCCTATGGTTTTCGCAAAATGTGACACGGTATCTCGTAAAGTATGGAATCTCATAAAGATAACGATATACCTTGCAAACTAAAACACCTATAGGACCAAAATCCGACCTTATCTCTCGTCTTGGAGGAAACTTTGTGACATCAAGTCTCCAACCCTTCTAAATATGCGTTGGACCGTTTGTCCTCACTCTGGCTCTTTAGGAATTCTTTTCATCCAGACGCACTCTAAAGGACATTCACCGCTGAGGTAGAAATTTTAAAAATTGAGGAAATAATTTGCTTCAAACTGTGCCGTCGGCTCAGTGTTATAAAAATCATGGTGTGCAATAAAAAGTATCGTAAAGTATCGCCGCTGACGTAAGTATCTTCTTAAATATTATCATCAGTTTCAAGGCTTTTTTCGTAAATACTGAAGATTCATAAAAGTATTTTCGTAAATACTGAAAAGCCTTTACTTTAAAGTGTCAGATTTTATACATCAAAAGACCTCATTATCTAGTTTTATCCACTCTAAAGAAATTAAATTTTGGGAGGATGTAAAAAAGTGACTAATATTACATTATAGTGGTATATAATCGTGGGATACAAAACCTGAGCGAAAATATGTGGCGGTGAATTGGAAAACATAACGTAATAACTGAGGGGAAAATCTGCTGACGTGAAATCTATTCTCTTATATATATATA
>JBAGKK010027468.1:0-11126 GCA_037177015.1 Euceroptres primus
TTATTTATTTTATTTATTTTATTTATTTTATTTATTTTATTTATTTTATTTATTTTATTTATTTTATTTATTTTATTATTATTTGGTCTAGGATTGAAGAGTTTTTATAAGCAAAGAAGGGTAAAATACTTCAGCAGGGGTAAAAAATATAATTGCATGATGGGAGTTTAAGGTTAAGAAAAGAAAGGGTCACAATAATGTGTAGAAACACATGAAAACAAAAAAAGTGTATAAAGGAGTATTTACGTGTAAGAAAAGTGAGAAGATCTGGCCTGGGGACATGACTCGTAATTGTAGAGTATTATGCGGTAGCACGCTGGTTTCCAACGACTGGCAGTTTTTTAAATTTTTTTCAAGAAGCAGCCGAACCCTTACTTGCACGTTTTCGTGCACCCGATTAAACCCTGAGGCTGCATCGGTTAACCCATTAATCGATAAGACCTTCCCCTGAATCTCAGAAGTCATTTTTTGAAGGTTAAGCAAAAGTAGCAACTCTTGGCAAATTTTACGTAAAGAAAGAATACGTATAAAAAGAAGATAAACTGTAAAAAGAACATTGAGGAGCTAAAAATTATAATTAATTACGAATTATCGTTTGGAAAATTAAATTGGATTTTGAGCAGTATTGACTTTAATCGCATATATTATTTATTTGTTGTTTGCATTCTTAATATATTTACTTAACTCATCTCGAGGAAAATTAATAAGTACCTAAGGGGCTCATTTATCAGATTTTCATACATATATTGACATGAACACAATTAAGTTTGTGTAAACGAACGATGCAACATAATAAGCAAAAGAGGTGCATAATTTCTCTTTAATTATATTTTTCTCACCAAAACTGATGGAGATATCAGAATTAAACGGAAGTGCACTTAATGCACTCTTGTGAAAACGCTAATCTTAACTACCTTTTACATTAAACTTATGGAACATTTACTTTGTTGATAATCTGGATTTTTGAAATTTATAACTTAAGCCCTTCTTGAATTGCTTAGTATAATAAAAAAAACAATATAATGTAATATAATACTATATTATTACTTTTAATTTAACTTTAATTTAATTTTAAATTAATTTTATTTAATTTTAACTTCAATTTAAAATTGACCTAAAAGTAGAAGGAAAACAGGCACTAATTTCCAAATCACGACCTTATTTCTAGACATCTTTTTACCCAAATCTTTCGAAAAATCAGATAAAATACAGAACACGAAAAAATCGTGTCTCATTTAGATAATCGAGCAAAAGGAATTGGACCCAACCAATTTGGGACGACACTTTCTGAGTTTTCGATCTCCTGGCTAGCGAGGGAAGATATAAATCCGTCAGAGTGGCGCCCTAATAGGTGTGGTTCTGGCGCCCGGATGAAAACGCGCCCAGTCACCCGAAAGACCAAAGCAACAAAACTTAAGCGGGCACTTAAGGAGTCCGCCAGTTAAAGCGTCACTAATTTTCTCTGGTTTTGCACCAGGTCCACCTTTTCTTTCAGGATCCCTTTCCGTTCCTGAAAGTCACCACGCGCGCCTTCGTCACTGCCTCTTTCCTTCTTTGCCACCCTAATTAATCAACGTCGCACCAAAAACAAAAAGGGCCTTCAGGCACCGTTGATAAAGGTTTTTGCCAATCCCTCGCGATATTTTCTTACCGATTTAACGGATGGTCATGGGCTCCGAGACTTCGATTATCCTCGACCAAAAAACAGCCTGAGCGATCTTCCATCATCGATCACAAAATAAAGTGTTAGGAAAACGCCAGAACATCATCGATTGTTCGCCCAATGAAAAATAATTTATTCGATTATCTGTGCGGCACATCAACCACTGAAATTTAACTCGATTTAATGCTGCAAACACTGAAAAAAACTAGTGGTTCTGATTGATTGCAGGTTCCAATGATAATTTCTTCCGGGAGATCCGAAAAGTACATACCTCCGATTAAATTGGAACTCCGTATATTGACGTATTTTTAGCTACTGATTACGAACATGACAGTGAAAATACCCGCAAATGTCATTTTCAAGGTGAAAACTTGACAAAATGGCAATTTTTCAATAACACTTTTACTCCTTGTACATTATTTCGAAAAGTGTGAATTCCTAGTCAAAGAAATATTTTACACAGAGACATTAAACCCGAGACTTTTGTACTATTCAGAAAATTAATTTTTCGATTACGAATGATTCTTAGCCGTCCAGTTAAATATTGATTTAAGAGAAGAAAGTTTCAGACAAAATTTTTAGTTTCTCAAAAAATACGTCTTTTATGTCTAGAACATTTTATTTGTAAAACCATTATTTTTTTAGAGAAACGAGATAATGTTACGAAAAACACATTGCATGTGAATAGGAAAAAAACCGTAAATTGTAATTATTGTCTTATGGAAAATTCCGTACAACTAACGCTTAAAAAAAAGTTTTTTACATTCAAACAAAATATTTTTAAATCGAAAATATAATTGCATTGCTATGGAATCCAAAAAACATTTTTTTGATTCAAACAAATATTATTTGAATCAAACAAACTTTTTCCCGATCAAACAAACGTTTCTTTAATATAAACAATGTTTCATATCGAATCAAGAAAAAGAGGTTATAAAACAATTCTTTAAACTTGAAAATAAGTTTTTTCTGAGTGTACAACAAATTCCGTACGAAGTGTTTATTTGTACAGGAAGGCCAAATAGATGAAGAGATTTCTCTCCTTTTTTTTGTGTTATAATAAATTATAACACAATTATTATAATATATAATAAAATTATTTATAACAAATTCCGTACAAAGTGTTTAATTGTACAGGAAGTCCAAGTAGATGAAGAGCCCCCCCCCTATTTTTTTGTGTTACTACTGCCTCATAAGTAACCTAAAGGTTACTTGTGGATAGTAGAACCGAGGCTATTCTTACGGAAAATTCCATAAGATTAGTCTCGATCCTGTTATTTTCTGGTTTAGTTGCACGGAATTTTCCATAAAAATATCCTCAGCCAATATAGAATAATTATGTTAGTTTTAGCAATAAAGTTTCCTGGCAGTTCTATACTCTATGTCTATAGGTTAGTGATACAGAAATTCTGTACCGCAACCCCCACCCCCCTCTGTACTTGAGAAGTTGTGAAATAAATGAAAAAAAATAAAAAAAAGAGACTTTCAGTGAAAAACTTGAAGTTCAAAATATTTACGCTTGCAGGAATTCCCCCCCCCCTCCTCTGTGCTAGGAAAGGGATAAAATAAATGAAAAAAAGAGACTTCCAGTAAAAAACTTGAAATTAAAAATATTTACGCTTGCGGAAATTCTCCCCCTCCTCCTCTGTGCTAGGAAAGGGATAAAATAAATGAAAAAAAGAGACTTTCAGTGAAAAACTTTAAATTAAAAAAATTTACGCGCACAGTAATTCCCCCACCCCCCCTCTGTGCTTGGGAAGGAGAAAAAAAATTTAAAGAAGAGAATTGCATTTAAAATTTCTCTATAAATCAAGAGATATTGTACAATGTACAATATATACTGGTTGTTAAAGCTTAAAATTTTTTTTTCTCCTCCGCATAACTATATAATTACCAATTACCATAATTACCAAGTACAATATTAGTTTGTTTTGCGTCAAATGATTTTTTTCAAGCCCCCCTTTTGTGTTTTTGTTTTACTAAAATAAATGAAAAAAAAATTGAGTTTTGTCTGGCTCCCCTGATTAATTAAATTTCTCCTTACGGGTATGTGATACATAATGACGTCACGAATTACTGACCGATTTTTTATTTACATTCAGCGGCTTTATTAAGAGAGAAATGCAAATATAATTTTGAAGTTTTATGAAATAATAAAGAATATATTCAGGCATCGATGTCTGGTGCGTTTCAGTTTTTATTTCGAAAAACAAAATTTCAAAAATAATTTTTTTTCAAGCTAAAAACTGAAACTCACCAGACATCGATTCTTTGATATATTCCTTATTATTTTCTCAAATCTCAGCATTATATTTGCATTTTGCTTTTAATAAACCCGCTGAATATAATTAAAAAATCGGTGGGTAATTCATGACATCATTATGTATCAAATACCCTTAAATCAGAAGATATCCATGGAAAAAATGGCATGCCTTTTCAATTTTTTTTTTATTAAACTAACAAATAAATTCGAAGCCTTATTGAATTTTTTGGTTAAACTAACAAAAAAAACTGATAAGGCATCGCATTTTTTTCGTGTTGTTAAAACTCACATTTTTTTCTTTCCTTCTCCGCATAACTGCATAATCAAGTACAATGCCATTTTGTTTCTCTTCACGAAAATCTTTAGAGAAGGCGAAAAGTGAATGGATGGTAATTGTGGAGAACATATAAAATGAATATTATCTTGATATAAAAGACGTACTATTTGCAAAGATACTGTTAAACGAGGAAATTTCGAACATGTGGGGTAAGTTCGAGCAGCCCTAAATTGATTCTTTAAATTACTCAAAACTGTTCCAACTAGAATATGGATTCAGTTTAAACCTTAACTGGTTCCAGATCCTAATTAAAACCACTTTGAGTAATTCAAGCGATGAATCTAGGACTGTTCAAAATTACCCCAAATGTCCTAAGTTGCCCCGTTTGACGGTACAACTTTTGTCTGAAACTTTTTTGTCTTAAATCAATATGTATCGAAATAATGTAGAAGTGCAAATTTTATTTAGAAATCGACGTTTTTTCAAGATTTTACCTTAAAAATGACATTTGCGTGTATTTTCACTGTTATATTCGTAAATCGTAATCAGCGGGTAAAAATACGTCAGTATACGGAGGTCCAAGTTAATCGGAGATATGCGCTTTTCGGAACTTTATCCTCAAACTTTTGTTTTTATGGGAATGATTGTGACTTAAGATGACTTCATGTGAATGGTATTTCAAATTCAATGTAACCTACCAAGTTATTATTTCTTAACTTCTTATATCCATTAATCTATTTTTAAATTTTAAATATTTGTCAAAATGACTTCTTAACTTCTTATATCCATTAATCTATTTTAAAATTTTTAATATTTTTCAAAATGACTCTTAAATTCTTATATCCCTTAATCTATTTTAAAATTTTTAATATTTGTCAAAATTAAGTTTATTGATTTAATTTTCTTTAATGTAATACCATTTCACCTGTAATATAAGGTAAAAAGTATTTTACTAAGGTGCAATAATTTCAAAGTGGAAAAGCGGGAAAATAGGTTTCCTTAAAACTGCTTCCTTTCAAGACATTCTATCTACAATAGTGGTTCCTTTGGGCACAAGAATTTGGTTCCATTGTACACATTTGATTGTACTTTGTACACCTAATTGGTTAAATTTCAAACAGCAGTAATTCCTTCTTGTTGCATCTCCGTTGGAACCCGAAAATCTATTATAATTAATACTCCACTTTGAAAATTTAGATTCTTTAAGTGATTCAATTCTAAAGTTTGGAAGTTTTTGAAACATATCCACAGGAGATGAAACTCAAGAGACAAAATAAGTGTAATTGACTACGGGGAAAGTTGCCTTCACACGCATATTATTATTCTGAAAACGAAGTGCCGATCAAAGTGCACTGTCATTACGTCGGTGGCTGCACTGAAATAATTGACAATTTAATGACACAGACTCCGGTATGCGGATTCCGGTATATCGTCTTATAAATTACAATTCTCTTCACTCTTATTAACGATTCGCTTTCTTTGAAGAAGTTACGTCTATAGACGTAACTTCTTCTTCAGCAATTTTTTTTCGGTTTCTGTAGAAACCGAAAACAAAAATTGCTCAGTCACGACTTCATTAACGAAAATCGCCTAAAACAATGGCTTGCCTATTTTCGAAACTAATCAAGTTGCTACTAATGACTTTTGCACAATTCATCAACTATACTAAATATTTTTTTCCTTTTTTTCTTTTTTCAATAATTTTTAAAGTACAATATTATGGGGTTAAAGAAACGTTTACGAAGAGAAAAGGATTATTATATCAAAGGAGGCTTAAACATCCGGTGGCCGAGAGTCGTCAACCTAATTAGTCCTTTTCTTGGTCGATTCTGAAAGGAAACGTAAGATTCTTTTTTTGGGCATCCTTTAACTTGGAGCAAAGGATTTTACATCGTCATCTTGTGGCGCCTACGATCCGTTGCATCGACGATTTTCTGGATCTCCTCCCTCTTTGATATTTCCTAATTAGCTCGGAATTGTTTAAAGCCAGCAGTGTTTAAGAAAGCTTCTAGAAATTTAGCGTACACCAACCGAGGAAAATTCTGATTTGACGCCTCGGCCGGCACCCGCTGTCTTACACGGTCTTTCTTCGCGGTTGATTATTGCAAACGAGCCTCACTCCAGTCGTGGAAAAACACGAAAAACTAATGTTTGAAAGACTAACACGCGATCTCATAAAAAGCCTATTTCCCCTAGTGTTACCATCTTCAGAATTCTTTGTTTAAGGAAAACATTTTTAAATGTGTTTTTCTTTTTAGAAAGTCATTTTTCCTAAGAAACAATCTTATGACAGCTTAAAAATAATAAGATATCTTTCCAGTGAATTACGAGCCAAAATGGCAATTCGAAAGCTTTTTCCTTCGAATTCTTCAGCGTACAGTAAAAAAGAAGATCTTAAAAATGTTTGCACCTTAAATTCTTCCCATAAGTCTGTCTTTGACTAACTGGTCTTAATTTGATTACATCTTAGGATAAGTCGATATTTAGGTTTAAACATGATCTCTAAATCTGAATCTGTTAAAATTTGACTGATTCAATCACTACAACCGAGTTTAACTGAAAGATCAGTTATTTTTCGGAGTTTGGTGAAATAGTTAAGTGGCCACTGGTCGAACCTACTGATTGAATTAGTAGTGCAAAATAACTAATTTTTTGCAGTTATTATTTCTGCATTACTGATTCAGTCAATTGTCGAACATAACCTCTATCTGTTTACAACTATTGCACATGTTATTGATGTCATATTTTCCATAATATATACGAAAATTCAACTGGCGGAACAAGCATGTTCAAGCATAAAAATTGTATAGTAATTTATTTAAACATTTTCCACAAATGTTGTAGTGAATAAACATAGCATAAGAAATTGTATAGTAATTTATTTGAACATTTTCCACAAATGTTGTAGTGAATAAACATAGCATAAGAAATTGTATAGTAATTTAGTTGAACATTTTTCACAAATTTTGTAGTGAATAATATGGTGTTCAGTGAATTTTCATGATTTGTATGGGAAAAAGTAAGTGATAGTTCTTAATATAAGATACTAATAATTATTCCTAATAACCTAATTTTTATGTAAATAAAGAAGTAGATTCGGAAGTTATTTTTGGAAATAATGGAAATGGAAAATAATATGGTAATCAATATTTGTAAATCCCGTTACATAGATCTGCGTATTTTTCAGCGTTTTCAGCTTAGCAGATATTTTACGATTGTATTTAAGGAAAGCTGATGTAAGTTTGCGGGTTACTCTATTTGATTTTTTGTCATAAATTTTAGATTAAAAACAATTTTGCACTGAAATTGAAGCAAACATCATTTTATTCTGAGAGAGCGTAACCTAACCTTTATAACCTAACATCTTGGTATCTTGAAGTAATAATTTTAAAGAGATAAGACGCATAATCTACTATAATTTTTATTTTGATCCTTTGGAATTCTTTTGTAATCTTTCATAACTTCAAAACAAAAAATTAATGATGATTTTTCACTTGTAGGTGACTGATGCTAATTGCTAAAGTTACCGTGTTTTTGTCAACATTTTACAAATTATAAAATTACCCTAATAACTACTTATTCCTAAAAATGTATTCACAATTTTATTGATTCTTCTAACTGCAGATCTGATCTTTTAGTTTTGAAGTTTTGTGAAGTCAGGAGATTCATGGTAAATTCAGAGTCAGGAATTTTGTAAACTTGATTAAAAGTAAACAGTTAAAGATAATTTTTAAAAAGACTCACCGAAATTTTCTGAAAGGATTTGAAGAACAAAACAATTTCCATAAAAGCTGTGAAGCAAGCTGCAAAATGTACTAGAGTTATAAATTATATTCGAAATAAGGGAGAAAAGGTGAAAAAATTTTAATTCAGGAATATTAAAAAATATTTTTATAAATTCGGTTGTGGGAAAATTGTTTGCAAATATTTGGAAGAATAAAAGGTTTTTATAATATTTAAGTTAGGTATAATTCATTTTAAGTTATTTAAAACAGTAAAATCCTGTAGTAACAAACTTTTACAGAGAATATTATCATTTAAAATCTAATAATTTGAAATTTGGTGATATATAAATTAAAGTACATACAACAAATTTTTAAAAGGAATAAAGAATTTTATAAGTTTAATATCTTTTCTTGAAATCTAAACTTTTTATTTTTATAATATCTAAAATTGAGTTTTTAGAATAGGCAAAAAATTCGGTTCAATCAAATTATGTATTATTATTTATAACTATCTTCTCCTATACTAGTGCTAGATAGTTGCGGTTTTTTCTGAAATATTCAACTTTTTGTCCACTTTTCACTTAGTGAAGTAATAATTAGTGCAAGTTAACAAAGATAATCATTTAACCAATTTAAACAATCCTTTGTTTTTACCTTTACTGTCAGATGGCCTTTTTGTTTAAATTAATATTTTTAATCATTAGCAAAGGGTAAAAATACTTCACATTTAAAAAAATAGAATACTATTTGAAAAATGATTCTTGTTGATGTTCATTTATTGTTTGTTCATAATTAAAAAGTCAAAGAAAAACTGAAGATTTCAAAAAGAAGCGCAACTTTCTAGTATTACTCTAAGAGAAGATAGTTATAAACAATCAATTATTTAAATTATTATTTTTGTTAACTTTCATTAATTATTACTTCATTAAGTGAAAAGTAGACAAACAGTTGAATATTTTAGGAAACTATAGGAGAAGATAATTATAAATAATAATAATTTGTTTAAACAACTATGTTTGTTAAATTGCATTAATTATTAACTCACTCTTAGCGAAAAGTGGACAAAAAGTTGAATATATTTCAGAAAAAAACCACAACTTTCTAGCATTATTCAAAGAGAATATTATAAAACTATTATAAAAATTATATTATAAATATTATAAAAAATATTATAAAATATAATAATAATAAATATAAAATTATATAACATTATATAAAATATATAATATAATGCATAATATATAATATTATATATTACCTATATATAATATTTTAATATATTATATATTATATATTATATAAATAAATTCTATAATATAAATAAATATAGAAAATTATTATAAAAATAATAATAAATCGTTTAAACAATAATGTTTGGTGACTTGAAACAATTATTATCTTTCTTTAATTGAAAAGTTGAAAAACTCGAAAAAACCGCAACTTTCTAGCATTATTAATTATTTTAGGAGAATATTGTTATAAATAATAATAAATTGTTTACAAATTATTTCTGTTAACTTTATTTAATTATTGCCTCGCCCTAACTGAAAAGTTGAAAAAATGTTGAAAAATTCGGAAGAAACTGCGACTTTCTAACTCTATTCTAAGAGAAAATTGCTAAAAACATTGATAAATTGTTTAAAAAATTTATGTAAACATCTAATTATCAGTAGAAGGTAGTATTTTATGTATAATAAATAATATGTATTTTTTAAAAACGCAAAAATCATAATTAGCGCCAAAAACTCGCAAAACCCAATTTTTCACTTATGGGGTTTTTTTGGGACCCTATAAAATAGACTTATGGGGGGTGATATTTAAAAAATAATTTTTGATTCGTATTATATGGCTAATTGTGAAGAGAAATGTTGAGGTTTAACTCGATTCACCTCATATTGACGATTCTGAATAAAATTTACAAAAACGTATTTTTTAAATGGAAAATACGTGTTAAACTTCATGGGGCTTGCGGAACCTCTAAATATCATTTTGGACCACCCTAATGTACTGTGAACACAGTCTAATAATTAAATTGATTTGATTTCATAAAATTAAAAGTTGTCCATTTCACATTTGATTTAAAAATATAAGAATTTAACAGAGTCTGAGTTAAGGGCATTTGATACATAATGACGTCATGTAATGCGAATGAGGGTTCTAACGCCCTTTTATAGCAATTAAAAATGATCAAATTCATCTTATTTCACAAAATATAATTTGTACTGCAGTATAGACATCGATGCTCTATTATGTCTTTTATCATTTCCCAAAATTACAGATCGATACATTCATTATTTTAGTAATAAGTCCGCTGAATGTAAAACCAGATAAACCTTGTATTATTGTCGCTATATTTGAAAAAGCGATCAAAATATACTGTTTAAATTCAGCGGACTTATTACTAAAATAATGAAAGTTTCGATCTGTATTTTTGGGAAATGATAAAAGACATAGTAGAGCATCGATGTCTGCTGCGGTACAAATTTTATTTTGGGAAATAAGATGAATTGGATCATTTTTAATTTTTATGCAAGGGCGTTAGAACCCTCATTCGTATTACATGACGTAATAATGTATCAAACGTCCTTAAAGCTGTGAAATCTGTTGATATTTTTAAATGATATTTCGTATCCGAAATTTTAAATTGTGGAATTTGAAACAATTTTGCTCTGAGTACGTAAATTTTTTCCATATTTACCATAACTTTTGTATTCATATAAGGATTGAATAAAATTCTTAATATTTTAAACTTCGAAAGCGTAATATCAATTAAAAATATTAATGGATTTAAAGCTTGCAATTTCTTTTATTTGAAATACAGCGGAGAAATATGAACCAATGAGGTTCTACGTTGTGCACATGAGCATCTCTCCAAAAACAACCGATGGATCAGTTGTTTTTGACTGAATAATTAGTCATTTCGCCGCCGAGCGCGAATTTTCGAAGATTACTGATTGAATCAGTCACTTCCGTTTATTTGATTGAATCAGTAGATTTTAACTGATCTTCAGTGACTCACTTCTTGCTTTTTGAATCAGTCTTTGACTGACAATCAGTTACTTTCAACTGATTCAGATTTAGAGAGTGGCTTACTCCCTAAATCTGAATCAGTTAAATTTATTTGATTATTAGTTAAACCATGGCTGACTTCTTGCTTTAGCAATCAGTGAAAATTAACTGATATTCAGTTAAAAATTC
>JBAGKK010027478.1:0-11125 GCA_037177015.1 Euceroptres primus
ATTATTCAAGCTATATTCTAATGTAATCCTGTAATTGGTCTACGGACTGTTGGATTTAAATAAACAAAATCAAATCATGTAATTCTGATAAAATTTTTCTCAAATGTATTATTCTAAATCTGAATTTAAAATGAATAATTAATTAAAGTAAAATAATTAAAGTAAGAAAAAAGGCCCCCTTTGATATCCTGTCATCCTAATACAATTTTTCAAAAAAGATGTAGTACTTTTATGAAAAAAAGTAGTTCTAAAATATTTTGAAGTCTGTTCTTTGCAAAAAATTGAAGAATATTCATTAACATTAATGTCAATAAATTATTTATTGATTTTTTATGAATTAAAAAGTAGGATAAAAATCGAATGATATAAAAGTTAAAGGTTCGTGGAAATACATGCAAAGCAAATTGCTTAACCGTAACGGCGAATATGTCTGGCAATGGAACGAATAAAATAAACTTTCCAGGCGATAATTTACACGCTAAGAGAAAGGGGACCGGAATTTTTCGCTTATTTTAATCTGAGGTTTAAGAAGTTTTTCTCTTGTGCACAAATTGGCCGTCGTTTGTCGGAAATGTCGGACGGAGGGTGGTTCAGGGCTGAAAGAAGCATTTAAGTCCCTTTGTATACCTCCACCCCCAGAAATGAACTCGGCAATCGTTTATGCGCATTGAAACGAGAATCCTGTCTTCTTTTGGGGATGAGTATCATCTCGACAAAAGGACTTATTGTTGGTGGAGGCAGGGGAAAGGTTGAATCACCCCGGTGGTGATAACTGCAATATAATATCCCTCGAAAACCAGCGACCATAATCAATTATCAAAACCCAGCTTGTCGACAGGGGACCCTCCAAAATATCATTTCCAATTCGAAATATGGTTCATTAAATACCTCTATGATGAAAATATAAATAAATAGTAAATAGTAAAAAAACAGTAAATTTCTATTTACCAGTAAAAATTAGCGGGTTAAGTTTTCTTGTATTTTTCACTTTAACAAAATAACAAAACCCTGAAAAGAGAGAACTTGTATAGAAGAGATATAAGTCCAGAACAATAATAATAATAATAATAATAGCAATAATTAATTAAATAATTATATCAGTGTGCACTTCTTGATTAGAAGTTTCCTTTTAAGACAAAAATTAGTTCATTACAATTAGAAGGGATTTTAAATTAATAATTGATATAGGAAAAGAGAATGTATAAAATAAGTAGTTTAGCCAAGTTTTGGTCAGATACTTAGCTTCTTATCCAAAGAAACAAAAATAATTCCAAAATAATTTAGGCCGAAAAAATATATAAAATTAATTAAAAATCAGTAGAATAAATCAATTTTGATCAGACAAGCAATATTAGAGGAATTTTGTGACCAGATAAGTCTTCTAAAGTAAATAATCTACTGGAGAGAAAACATAGAGAGAAAACTTGAACAGAAGAGGAATCGAAGGAATCAGTGATGTATGCACTTTTTAATCAGACGATTATTTTTAAGACAAGAAAAAGGAATATGTATAAAATAAGTAGCTTAGCCAGTTTCTGATAAAATATTCAGTAGTATAAATGGTTCAAACAATTCCCCTAAAGGGAGCCTAAAGAACGTAAGGTTCCCCTAAAAGGACCCAAAAGAACAAAAATGAGTTTTTGTCATAAAGCTCCCCTAAAGAGAGCTTCTTGTTCTAAGAAATAAAAATTATATTTCGAAATAACTTTGAGGCTGAGAAAAATGTATTAAATATAAAGAAAGAAATTATATAAAAATCAGTAGTATAAACCAATTTTGGTCAGGCCAAACAGTATTAAAGACATTTTTTGGACAGAAAACTCTTCTAATGTAGGTAATCTAGTAGAAAAATCATTTTCAAATAAGAGAGAAGTTGTACAGCATAAGAATTACTTTCGAATAATAACGATGAAGAAAAAAATATAAAATATGAATGTAAGGAATGAGTGATACTTGCACTTTGGTCAGACGATTCCTTTTAAGAAAATTTAGTTTATGTAAATTAGAAGGGACTTTAAATTAATAATTGATCTAGGAGAAGATGTATAAAATAAGTAGTTTACCCATGTTTTGGTCAGTCATTCAATAGTATAAATTATTCAGTAGTATAAATTGGTTTTTGTCAAACGATTCCCCTAAAAGGAGCTTCTGAAGAACAAAAATGATTCCGAAATAACTTTGAGGCCGAAAAAAACGTATAAGATATAAATAAATATAAAATTAATTAAAAACCAATAGTATAAAACAATTTTGATGAGACCAAATAGTATTAGAAACATTTTTCTGCCAGACAACTCTTCTGAAGTATAGGTAATCCAGTTGAAAAATTATTTTCAAAAAAGAGAGAAATTGTACAGTCCAAAGTAATAAAGAGAAAGAAAAAAAATTATAAAATATGAACCTCGGGAATCAGTGATACCTATACTTTTTGGTGAGAAGACTCCTTTTAAGAAAATTTAGTTTATGGCAATTAGAAGGGATTGATAGAAGAAAAGAGAATGAACCTTTTTTGTCAAAATGACATTAACATTTGACAGATTTAAAAACAAAATTAACTATTTTTTAATAGACCTTTTAATTTTCTATTGCAGTTTCACTTTTGAATCAAAATTCATTATTGACATAATATTCACACAATCTATTTACCAATAATCATAAATAAAATAATATCATAAATAAAATAAAAGGACAACCATGGATCGAGATTTTTGAGATTTGCGTTCCATATGTTTCTTAAGATTTTTAAAAAAAATTTTTTGTAGATATTTAACAACTTATTCTTTATCAATTGTTATTAAAACAGAAGCTACTAAGGTTACGTTAATTTATTAAGAAAAATTTTTCAAAAGTGAATTGGTGATTTCTATTATTATTTATCATAATTATTTTGTTGTTTTTTTGGGTTCAACCACTTTTCATTTACTGCGGTTGAAATTTCGTTTACTTTTGGTTGAAAATTGATTTAGTTACGGTAATTTTATATAAGACATCAAGTAAAGAAGTTGAAGTTTCAACCAGATATTTATAACATTGTATAAAGTCTAACATTGTCTAAATAATGTTTGTATCACTTTTGTAAGGTTCAAATTTTGACAAAAGACAGTTTCTAGATCATTTTTGAAAAAAAGAATATTGGTGAGCAGGAAAATTGGTGCAGGTTATGTAAGGAGTTGTCCCAATTCCTAATCAGACTCAATAATAATTGTAATTCTAAGAATATTATGTCTTGCAAATGTCATTTAACAATAATTAATCTTTTTTAAGATTTCTAGCAACTGAAATTGTTAATTTTGTTATATATTTATTTCATTTATAAATAAACTGACCCAATCAGGAATTGGAACATTTTCTATGATCAGGAATTGGTACGCACGCAATTTAGCAAGCAAATGTTTTTTATTATTTTTATCAATTGTTTTTTATTATTTTTATCGAATTTGCATATTCCCGAATTTTTATTTTACCGAATTTCAATTTTTCCGAATTTTCAGTTTATCAAATTTTAAATTTACCGAATTTACATATTCCCGAATTTTTATTTTATTGAATTTTTAATTTACCGAATTTCATTTTACCGAGTTTTCATATTCCCGAGTTTTCAGTTCACCGAATTTTTATTTTACCGAATTTTCAGATTCTTAAATTTTTATTTTACCAAATTTTCGATTTAACGAATTGGCATATTACCGAATTTTCATATTCTCGAATTTTTATTTTACCGAATTTTCATTTTATCGAATTTTCAATTTACCAAATTTTTATTTTACCAAATTTTCAGTTTATCGAATTTGCATTTTATCGAATTTTCAGTTTACCAAATTTTGAATTTATCGAATTTTCATAGTCTCGAATTTTTATTTTACCGAATTTTCGGTTTACCAAAATTTCAGATTTCTAAATTTTTATTTTACCGAGTTTTCAATTTGACGAATTGGCATATTACCGAATTTCCATATTCTCGAATTTTTATTTTACCGAATTTTCAGTTTATCGAATTTTTATTTTACCGAATTTTTATTTTACCGAATTTTCAGTTTACCGAATTTGTATTTTACCGAATTTGCAAATTCCCTAATTTTCAATTTACCGAATTGGCATATTACTGAATTTTCATTTTACTGAATTTTCATATTCGCGAATTTTTATTTTACCGAATTTGCATCTTACCGAATTTTCAGATTTCTAAAGTTTTATTTTACCGAATTTTCAATTTAATGAATTGACATATTGCCGAATTTTCATATTCTCGAATTCTTATTTTACCGAATTGTCAGTTTACCGAATTTTCATATTCCTAAATTTTCAGATTCCCGAGTTTTTGTTTTACCGAATTTTCAGTTTATAATTTCGGTAAAATAAAACTGTGCATATTCCTGAATTTTTATTTTACCTAATTTTTAGTTTGTGGAATTTGCATCTTACCGAATTTTCATATTACCGAATTTTCATTTTACCAAATTTGCATCTAACCAAATTTTTAGTTTGTAAATTTGGTGAAATAAAAATTCGGCGATTTGAAAATTCGGTATACTGAAAATTCGGTAAGATACAAATTCTATGAACTGAAAATTTAGTAAAATAAAAATTCGGGAATATGTATTTTAGGTAAAATGAAAATTCGGGAGTCTGAAAATTTTGCAATTTGGGGAAACGTTGAAAAAATTTTCTGTATAATGCTGGTTCAGTCACTTACACTTTCGGTAACTTACATACTCCCCATTAAAACCAACATTGAATATTTGAGTATAAAATATACTAATGAAGAAAATTTTATTCCTGGTTTCAAAGTGTGAATACGGATGAAAATCGGGGCTTGATTTTCTTAATGATGTGTAACTCAGGAAACAGGATCGTAAGTAATTCGGGACGTGAATTAATGCCTCGACCTGTACGTAAACGCGGATGGGACAATAACGGTTCCCCGAGGAATTGCGAGGATGACGGAATAACGCGATTACGGACTGTGTTGCAGGACGGTTCGCCGGTTCGCTGCTTGATTTATCCACGCGGCATCGCGTTATTGCATTAGCACCCTAAAGCCAAGCGTCGCTTTCTAGACCAACGTTCCCGCTACCCTTTTTCGAGTTGCGTCCAGTTTCCGACTAACCCCTGAATCATCCCCAAGAATTATGTCTTGAATCGCCAAGATAACTCTCTCTCGACCCACTCAAATTGCTAAAGAACCAAGTGTTTTTTATTTATTATATTTATTTAACAAATTATTATCTGTATTGCTAATTTGCAAGTTACATTTTGTTATATCCAGAAATAAAACATAAGGTCATAATAATAAACACAAGGTAATAAATAAAACCTGAAAGGTATGAAATTTTTTAAAAAGACCCTGAAATAACTGCAAAATTCATTCAATTTTGAAAATTATCTACAAATTATTAACATCACCATGAAAGTCCCTATTTTTCAGACCAAAAGGTCCCAGAAATATTCAGATATCCTTGAAGACAGATAGGAAAAGGAAAAAGGAATATAAAATAAGTAGTTTCAGCCAATTTTTGGTAAAACATTCAGTAGTATAAATGGGTTTTTGTCAGACAATTCCCCTAGAGGGAGCTTTTATAGAACAGAAATGATTCCGAAATAACTTTGAGGCCAAAAAATGTAAAAAATATAAATAAATATAAAATTAATTAGAAATCAGTAGTGTAAATCTGTTTCCATTAGACAAGCAGTATAAGAGACATTTTTCATTACTAACTTTCATTATTCTTAAAATAATTGACACAAAAAATGAAAATGTATAAAATAAGTAGTATAGTCAATTGTTAGTCAGATATTTAGTAGTAGAAATGATTCAGTAGTACAAATGGGGTTTTGTCAGACAATTATCCTAAAGGGAGCTTCTAAAGAACAAAAATGATTCCGAAAATCTAAATAAATATAAAGTTAATTAAAAATCAGTAGTGTAAACCAATTTAAGTAGGTAATCTAGTAGAATAATCATTTTTTGTACCTACAGAACAGGAATTACTCCAAAATAAGAACGATTCAGAAAAAAATGTATTAATATATGAATCTAATTTAAAAATAAAATTCATAAAATATGAATCTAAGGAATAATAATAGGTCTTTATTGGGAGAACAAACATGACAAAATCAATAAAAAAGATATAAGCACTTTTTGATCAGACGATTCCTTTTAAGAAATTTTAATTAATGACAATTAGAAGGGATTTTTAATTAATAATTGCCAGAGGAAAAGAGATTCTATAAAATAAGTAATTTAGACCATTTTTAGTCAGAAATTCAGTAGTATAAATGGGTTTTAGTCAGACAATTCCCCTAAAGGGAGCTTCTGAAGAACAGAAGTGATTCCGAAATAACTCTGGGCCCGAAAAAATGTTATAATAATAATAATTTATTCCACATGTATGGCGTTTCAGATTTTTACATCTGGTACCCCCAAGATAATACCGAAAAAATGTATAAAATATAATTAAATATAAATTAATTAAAAATCAGTAGCATATGCCAATTTTTATCAGGCAGGCAGTACTAGAGACATTTTTTGGTCAGAAAACTAAAGTAGGTAATCTAGTCGAAAGATCATTTTCAGAAATGAGAAAATTTGTACCTAAAGAACAAGAATTACTCAAGAATAAGAATGAGTCAGAAAATAGTTTTTCAGAGAATCTATAAAATAAGTAGTTTAGACAATTTATGGTCAGACATTCAGTAGTATAAATTGGTTTTTATCAAACGAATTTCCTAAAGGGAGCTTCTTACAGAACAGGATTTTTGAAAACAGGCTTGAAGAACTTGGAAAGCACCTGGACTTTTGAAAATTACCTACATTTTATTAACATAAAAAAATGTTAAATTTTTAGACCAAATGATCCCAGAAATATTCAGAGATCCTTGGAGAATCAGACGATTATTTTTAAGACAAGAAAAAGGATTATGTATAAAATAAGTAGTTTAGCCAGTTTCTGATAAAATATTCAGTAGTATAAATGGATTTTTTCCAACAATTCCCCTAAAGGAAGCCTAAAGAACGTAAGGTTCCCCTAAATGACTCAAAAGAAAAAAAATTAATCCGAAATTACTTTGTGACCAAAAAAAATATATAAAATATAAATAAATATAGAATTAATTAAAAATCAGTAGTATAAATGAGTTTTTGTCAGACAAATCCTCTAAAGAGAGCTTCTTGTTCTAAGAAATAAAAATTATATTTCGAAATAACTTTGAGTCCTAGAAAAATGTATAAAATATAAAAGAAGGTAAAATTATATAAAAATCAGTAGTATAAACAAATTTTGATCAGGCCAAACAGTATTAAAGACATTTTTTGGTCAGAAAACTCTTCTAAAGTAGGTAATCTAATAGAAAAATCATTTCTAAAAAAGAGAGCAGTTGTACAGAACAGGATTTTTGAAAACGGCCTTGAAGAACTTGAAAAACATCTGAAATTTTGAAAATTACCTACATTTTATTAACATAAAAAAATGTTAAATTTTTAGACCTAAAGGTCCCAGAAATATTCAGGGATCCTTGGAAACAAAAAAGTCGACCCTTTTATTAAAAATCGATATATATATATATATATATATATATATATATATAAATTTTGCGTGATTTCCTCAAGAATCTGCTGGGAAATTCCTGAAAATTTGTTGACAACGAAATTTCCAGAAAAATTCACAGAAAACCATAAAAGCCTCCCATAAATTCCTGGATTTTTTAGTGAAATCTGCAAGAAGATAAGCCTGTTTGAGAAATGCATACAATAAAAAATCTGTTCACTTTTTAGTCCCTTATGGGTCACTTTTTTTCAAAATAAAATTAACATGTTTCTTTTTCTACTTGTTTCTTCCAAGAAGGCCTATTTTGCATATTTTAAGTCTTATTGAGAAACAATTGAAAAAAGTTTAATAAAAAGTAGAGAGTATAAAAGCACAGAAATAAAAACTAAGAATAATATTTATTACAGATAATTTGTCAAGGGAATTAATTTTTATTCAGACAACTTCACGTCTTTCAAAATGAAAGACAACATGTGTGTCATAAAAATGCAAAAGAAAATTTAACCGTTAATTTGGCTAATATTTATCCTGTGGAGTTAATTTTTATTGCAGATAACTTTGACCCCGGAATCGAGGTAATTATCCTTTATTTTTCCTGTGTAATTTCTTTTCAAAGAAAAAAGTTCATCTTGAAATCTTTAATATTTATATCCACCTCTAATTTCTACAATTACTCAATATATTACACTTTCCTTTTTACACATTAAATAAATCACCTTTGTACTTCTCTAAAATACGTGACAAAAATCTGAACGCTCCAAAAGGATGAAATTAAAAAAATGCTTCAATTTCCAGAATGTCTTATCCTTATCCAAAGATCCTTATTGTATTTAAATATTCAGTAAATCTTCTATATCTATATATTATATAATTTACAATTCATTTAGGTATTGCACACAAGAATTGCACACAATTTGATTATAAACCAAGAAAAAATGTTGAATAAAAAAATGTAAGTATTGAAAAAAGCGACCTGATGGAACGTTCATTGACGTTGATAAATCATAACGTCAATTTAATGATTCTTACGCAGGCCTATCCAATCCGAGAGCTTCCTGATGACGTCTGGCTTTAAGTCTTAATTCAGCGATGCTGCTGCTTTTTGAACGTGCTGCAGCGGCAGCTAAGGATGCTGCGAGGCTCAGGGGATGAGGGTGAGAGTGTGTATGAGCATGTGGATGCGTTGGGGGTGGAAGGCAAAAGAGGCCTCCAGCAGCTGCATAATGGAGAACTGCTGGGTCAAACGCAGATCCTGCGGTCGCAGAAACCGTTGTGTTTGTACCACTTTGTTGCATCGGAGGGTGCAATCTTAAAGCTGGTAAATAAGGAGCCACTCTGCAAGGCTCCAGAGTCGTCGGAGGACTTCTTGGTGCCAAAACCATTCCACTTGAAACTCCTGACACAGACAAATTTAAATTATAAAATTTTTTTGAATTGGTTCAGTTCAACGTTTACTGTAATTTGTACTCAGAAAATAGATTTTAAATTTCGTATTATAATAACACTGGTCTGCGAAAAAAATCTTCTGTTTGCTGCAGGGTAAACGGTAACTTTTCTAGAGTAATTTGGGCTCGCTGAATCCGAAAACGACTATCATTTTGCTCAGGGATGGGTAAGTTATTTTTTAAAAGGAACTAATAACTGTTACCGTTACGTCACGAAAAAATTAACTAGTTACTGATATCGTCACCGTTTCAAAATATAACTCTTTCTCAGTTACTTTTGTAAAAAAAAAGTAACTATCGTTACTTTCTTCATTATTTTTATATTTTAGACATATGAGAAATATATGGGGCATTATTTCTCAAGTGTAACCAGCCCAAAAAATTAATTTCTCCAATCGGGCTCAAATTTACAAAAAGTTTAGTCCTATTAGATGGTACTTCAAAAAAAAAATTGTTCAGTTTGGTCAAAAACTTGCCGAGATAGAAGGGGTAAAATTTTTGTACATACTTTGCACATAGAGCCTTTATTTCGGATATAAATATCTTTTTATGTATGCCATGTAAAAAATTCTGACCCGAATGTTTTCGATAGATTTTTTCAGTCTTTCGAATAAAATAAATTTTTTTTTGAAAAATTCAAAATTTAGCCATCGTTTTTAAAAATCAAAAATATTCTTGATTTTTTTTAAGTTCGAAGCTTCTGTCGTCTTTTTTTCTGACTAAAAATAAAGCTTGAGATGCTTACTTTCAGATCCTTGAATAGCAAAATGTCATTTTTTGTTGTTTTTGAAAAATTGAATTTTAAGTAACCTGGTAAATTAAAAAAATTTTCCTATGCGCGAAAAAAATTCGGGAAATTTTTTGCATGTACAGTTTTTAATAACAGACAATACTGTCAAAACGGAAATTCAAGAAAAATTTGTTATAAAATTAAAAATTTTATAACATAAAAAAAATTTGATTTTATAATTTTTTTAAATTTTCAAAAATGAAAAATTTTGAATTTGGTTAATTGCATTTTGGATTCCTTATTTAACTTGTGTAAAATGTGAAATAGATCGATTAATGTCATGAGGTTCCTCGAGGCTAAAATATGTTTAAAAAATTCGTCATTCTCAGAGTTTTCGAAAAATCGCTAAAATTCATTTTTTTCAATAATCTGCATAATATACCCAATTTTCAAAAATTTGATGAGATTTTAATATTTTGAGTTTTTATAGACGAAAACCTCATTTTTATAAACATCAAAAAACTAAAATAAATTTTAAAAGCTTTACAAATTATCTTAAAATTTTTTTGAGGATCTAGTAACTTACTCGCACTCAAAATTTACCTGAGAAAAAAATTGAGAAGACTTTTGCATTTAAAATGACCCGATCCTAAATTTTATTTATTTCCAATTTTCTTCTAAATTTTTTTCAGGTAAATTTTGAGTGCGAGAAAATTTCTAGAGGCAAACAAAAATTTTAAGATAATTTGCAAAGCTTTCAAAATTTATTTTAGTTTTTGAAATTTATAAAAATGAGGTTTTTTCCTAGAAAAACTCAAAATATTAAAATGTCACTAGATTTTTTTAAATTGGGCATATTATGCAGATTATGGAAAAAATTAATATTAGTGATTTTTCCAAAACCCTGAGAATAAAGAATTTTTGGAACTCACTTTAGTCGCTGGGAACCTCGTAATTTTGATCGATTTATTTTAAATTTGACACTGGTCATTTATGGTATATTGTTGAAAACTGATTCAGATATGATATTTATGTACGGAGAAAAATCAGTAAAATTTACAAAATCGTCTACTAAAATAGGAATAATAGATTTTTTCTGTTATATTTAGAGAAATTTCTGTTAAACTTACAGAATGTCAGTAAATTTAACAGAAATTTCTACGAATATAACAAAAAAAGTCTGCTGTCCCTATTTTAACAGATAATTCTGTAAATTTTACAGATTTAACAGATATTTCTGTCAATTCTGCCGAAATATTTTTTAAATTTATTGACCATCTTTAAATTTAACAGAAAAGGGCCTAGGGGGGTAAGCATGCAAAAGTTGCTCCCGCACGTATCAAGTTCATATTACCACTATAGATGGACATTGATGTGACATAAAATTCCTACAAAGGATAACTTAA
>JBAGKK010027489.1:0-11124 GCA_037177015.1 Euceroptres primus
TTTGAGATTCCCTTGAGAATTAAGTGTTTTCTTTATTGAAAAAACCGGCAAACTTCAACTAACACCCCTGGTATATTAAAATATGAGTGTCTCCAAAAGTTTTGTGAAGGTTACGACAATAGTCAAATTGCTATAGTTTAAATGTTATGATTCATTTTTTGGCTCCGAGTTTGTGCTAAAATTGAAGAAAAAACCTCTCGCTACTCATATAATCAAAATTTTATGAGTAAAAGTATACACTTACTTTGAAAACCACGAAAAGTGAAAGAAAAACGTTGCGTATTTTTATTAGTATCCATTTTCGTACCTCGTGTTATCTCTTATATTTCTCATTAAAATAGAATGAATTAACTGTAAAAATGTCAAGCAAAAAAGGATAAAACAATTTTCCAAAGGGTTTTATGATTCATTCTCTTTTCTATCTGTGGAATCATTTTTTGTGTTGTTAGCTATTATCATAACCTCCATTGTCGTAACCATACTTTTGAATCCCAGGGGCGAACTTATAGAAAATATTACCTGTCTAATAAAAGTCTGCAAAAAAATGATTTAAAAGATGATTTTGTGAAAAAATGATTTTGTTTTGGTTGTACAAGTAACAAAATGATGAAGTGACAAAAATTTGATTAATTTGAAAAATTATTTTTTTTTTTATTAAAAAAAATAGGTATTAAAAAATTTTTTTGAATTTTTTTTGCTTTTTCTTGTATCAGGTAACAATTTCTAATTTTGTTAATTCTTATTTGCTGAAATTGTAGAACATTTTCTTATTCTTTGGAAGAATGAACTATAGTTCCATGAGAGTAGATAATGCACGACGTCAGAAAGTCCTAGAAGCATTTGAAATAAATTTTAAGCGTGACTACTTTCAGAATTTTTTTTATGATGCTAATACATCTAACTATAGCAAAAAACAATGATTTGAAAACATTTTATTACTTATTTTACTTTTTCCAAAAGTGCCTTTTGTATGGAGAATCACCCATATGTATTATAAAATAATTTAAACTGCAAGGGTCTCAAAATCTTTAAAGTTTTAAGTTTAAAATTTAATTTTTCAATATAATTTAAATTCTCGAATTTTTAAATAATTCTGGCTTGATTTGAATTTGTGATTTTTTTCTATTTGAAGTTGTATAATAATTCTGAACTTTAACTTTAATCTGACAATATTTGTATTTGAAATAAATATGAAAAAATTACAAATAAACTGAGGTAAATCTGAAAGAAGTAGAAAAAAATTCTTAAAAAACTCTAAAAATGGACTATTTTGCAAAGTGACCAAAAGTACTCTCTAAATCTGAATCAATGAGAAGTGGGTTACTGAATCAAATCAGTAGCAATTTTCACTAACAATCAGTGAAATTTCACTAACAATCAGTGAAATTTCACTGATTTGATTCAGTGACCCACTTCTCACTGATTCAGATTTAGAGAGTAACTTTAGAAAAGTCGACTTAAAAAAAGACTTGTTAATAAATAAATGTGTCCAAAAAATAGGGAAAAAGACTCGCGGTGCCAGGCTTGAAATGCTGAAATCATCATTAAAAACTATATATTTTTATTTGTCATTGAATAATTAAAAATTAGAGACATAAATAAAATTTTGAAAGTTATAAATTGTATAATTTAAAATTTAGTTAAAAAAATTAATTAAAATTAAAATTTGAAATTATTTCAAATTGTACGATTTAACCTTTCAATCGCAAAGCATTCAACATTCAAAAATTCAAAGTTTGAAGTGCTTAAAATTCAAAGTTTCAAATCGAACAACAATAATTTAATTCAATATGTTCTTTTTTTGGACGACTAAGAACCGTTTTTCTCCCTCTTTCTTTCGTTGAGTATCTAAAGAACCGGCAAGTGAAAGTTGGATAGTTTGCATTTCATGTTTGAGCCTTTTTTTCAAATAATTATAATTTTTTATTTGCTTAAAATGATTCATTAAGAAGTGTAAATTCTTGATTAAAGAAATTCGATATGTTCGTCTACCAAAAATTTAAAAAATGCATTGTGATCTCCGCGTTTTTCTGATTTAAGAAGATTCTTGATCGTTTTTCGTTTTAACACATTAACTAGGTACAAATTAATGTATTTAATATGATTTATTCCCTTTTTTTCCACTGCTCTGTTAAAAAATCACCCTATTTCCCCCTTTTTGAGAGCATTTTGCGCTAAGAAGCCTTAAATTTTTCCATAATGGTATCTAGTCACATTAAGGGGGTATTATAGTTTGACTAAGCTTTTTTTAAACATTGTTCAAACTTCAATAAAAAAAGATAATTAAAATTCTTTTGATCGCAAACTATTCTATATATGTTTACAAGTCTAGGATAACCAAAAACACATGGATATAAAATAAATTCAACAAATAGGGGGCGTTATGGCATCTCAGAGAAGGTGTCCCGGAAACGCATGGTGTACATGATTTCGCTGCTCCAGGGCGTCTGGAAAAAACCAAATAGATTCTTAAAATATACAAGTATGGCTATATCCTGGAATAGAATAAATAAAAAATAATGTTTTTTGATTTTTAATAAGTCAAAAACCACAAAAAATACGTGTAAATTCGCGAAAAAAGGAGGAATTGCAATAAGGCTTGTTTTTTGCCCCAGAATTTAAAACAAATTTTTTTTGAAAATGAAAACTCGAAAGTTTCCGATATTTTTTGCCCCACATTCGTCTACTTAAAAGACATTATTTTGTAAGAACAATTTAAATTAAATGATTTTTCGAGAAGATAAAAAATGTCTTCAATTTACAGTGGATATTTTTTATTTTCTGAAAAAATCGTTCAATTTAAGTTGTTCTTATGTAAAACCATGCCTTTTAAGTAGACGAATATGGAGCAAAAAATCAGACACTCTCGAGTTTTCATTTTCGTAAAAACTTTTTTTCTGATTCCGGGGCCAAAAACAAGCCTTATTGTAACCCCTCCTTTCAAGTGATCACCATTTTGCGAATTTTCAATATTCTTGATTAGTTCTAGTCGCGGCTATAGCCATACTTGTATATTTTAAGAATCTGTTTGGTTTTCGTTTTTCAGACGCCCTGGAGTAGCGGAATCATGTCAACCATGCGTTTCCGGGACACATTCTTTGAGATGCCATAACGCTTCCTATTTGTACGATTTTATTTTATATCCATGTGTTTTTGTTTCACAGAAAAAACTGGAGTTTCTATTAGAACCGATTTTTGGTTCCAAGGGAGCTGCAACAAAAAGGAACCCTCATAGACGGTGCCACGTTCTATGTGATTTCCTTATATAAAATTAGATCTGCAACAAAAAGGAACCTCCAATTTTTACTGTGTTAGTTCTAGACTTGTAACAATATATATATATAAAAAGTTCCGATCAAAAGAATTTTAATTATCTTTTTTTATTGAAGTTTGAACAATGTTTGAAAAGAAGCTTGGTCAAACTATAATACTCCCTTAAAAAGCTCTGTACATAACTGAAAATAATGTTAACATAATTTAATGCATTGTACAGAAAAAAGAACAATTTTCTCGAATATTATTCTTTGCGATAGTTTGGAATAAAGCTTGACTGGACAAGAAATGTGGGAGGAATTGCAAAAGAGACACGGTTCGTATTAGGAAGCGGATTACTTGATCGTCGAAGTTTTAAGGGAACTAGGAGGTTTCGGCTTTAAACTCTTGCCTCCTCTTCGTCCCTCTATTCTCTTTCGTCGCACTATCTCTCTCTCTCGTTGTTGGAAGAACAAAACTATTTCCAAATTCTCGCGCTATGAGGCCGATCCCTTAGCACCAACTTATAGGATATAGGTAGACTAATACAAGTTCTTCAGAGTTTGGAAACTGTTACCGAACGTCTTTGTGTAAGGTGAACTAGGCACGTGGTTAGCTAACAATGAGCCGAGACCTTTAATGTCTGGAAGTCGTTAGACTCTTTTGAGTCTGGAATTAAAGTTGAACTGCTTATATCTTCTTCCTTCTTTTCTCAGTTTATTTCTTAAATTACGTATTATGGGAAAAATTCCTGCAGTTGACAGAACTTCTTTTTAATCTCTGAAATTAGGTTTTGTTGTAAGAAAAAATGATATATTCATTTTTATACATAAGTCAAACTCACGTCTCGGTAAAAAAATGTTAGTCGAATTCGAATATAAAATTTTTAAAAGCATGCAAAAAAATCGTTCATTACTCTTAAACTGAAGAATTACAATTATTTATTTTTCATCATTTTATACTACATGATTCTAAAGTGAAAGTATTAAAATAATCAAATTTTTTAAAAGCAAATATTTTTTTGCGACCCTATTTTAATTGTTTTTAAGCGCTTCTTCCGCAAGAAGCTACGATTTTATTCTACCTAAAATTTCACGTCTTTATCCCTAAGTGGTGGTGCAAGAGAAACTTTTATCGTAAATGGAATACGCTTCAAAGCGTATTTTTAGCTTTTATGTCTATTGAAGTATATTCGAAAATAAACAAATCAGATTCCTCTTTACCAAATTCTCTTTTTCTCAGTTCTTCATTCAGCACTCTCACCTTTACTTCGAAATGTTACTGAATAGGTATCTATTTACTCTCGTCGAGGCGAAAACATTTCGTACAACAAGTAAAGAAATTCCCAACAAAGTAGACGCAAAGGGCTACGATCGTTGGAGCAAACAAGTTTTCGACACTTGTCTGCTGGCCCAGATTCCTCTTGGGAGGATCTCGGTCTCGAAGGTGGGTAATTTGCCAACGACAAAGTAGACAGCTCCCCGTGGAAATCGCGGGAGTATACTGGAAGTCGGAAAGCTTTTTGTACCAGCTGTGAGAAACAGCTGGGCCACTCGATGAACATCCACTTGGTAGCCGGAACTTGTTAGTAAAGTAACACATCTGAGGATCTTTCGAGATAAACTCAGGCCCCCAAGGAAGAAGAAACGATACCCTCTAGAGGGAGAGAGTTGAGTCTATAGCCACTGCAATTTTCCTGAGACTGCGTCGAATTTTGCGGATGACTTAAGGTCCTGCCATCGACGCCGCCATCGAACTTGCAATTTTGATACGGTTCTCGAGGAATTTCCTCGAAAGTTATATCCAGGGGCGGACTTTACTTTTAGATGGGATTGAATCGCGATCCAGGGGCACCGACCGACGTTGATCCAGCGGTGGGGTGAGTTTTATGCGAAAAGTTTTCAAAGACCCCTACGGCGATAGGGTATAAGCCGACACCTACTTGCGAAACTGGGACGAAATGATATCGCAGGACTTTTTGGCCATGCTCCAGCAGTACGGACTTTTTCCACAGTGTAGTATCGTTTTTTCTTGTTAATTTGTGACAACTGCAGATGGATTTTTCGTGTGTTGTGTAAGGGTCATTCCAAAGATTTTTTTAAATTTCAGCCAAAATTCTGCACGACCATAGCAGCGATTTATCTGGCGATTTTTTTTCTAATAGTAGGTACCCAAAAACCGCCAAAAACGAAGTATTAAATTTTTCGATTTAGAACTTTCTGAGAAACTTTTTTTGGAAATTTGAGTTTTTCGTGAATTTTTCGTTTCTTTTCAAACCTCCATAAAAAAATATAATTTATAACCGATTTTAATGTTTAATGGCTGAATTTATTCGTTTCAAAGAGTTGTTTTAGGAAAAATATTTACCTTACATGCATTTTCAAAAATGCAAGCTAGGGCCGTTTTCAAAATTGTTTATAGAGTCACTAAATTTCAGACTTTGGTACTGTTCAGAAAATTCATTTTTCGATTACGAATGGTTCTTAGTCGTCCAAACAAAAATTCAAAGAGCTGACAATTTCCAATTTTCAAGTTAAGCGATCTCGCTTTTGGATTAAATTATAAGGTTTATTATACTTAATGAAAATTTCATGGAAATAATTCTTGTGAAGACATTGGTTATCTCTGATATAAATATTTATAAGACTAAAAAAGATTTGCCATTTTCACATCGACTTAACAGCTATAGTCCTAATTTTATATATGATTATTATATGTAAATTTACACATTCAACCTTGTACAAAAATAGCTTCAGATGCTTTTCTGGGCTTTTAATTTCTCAGATTCAGTGAATTTTTGAAATGACGTCTATTTTCGCGGTTTGCATGATTTATTTTGAAAAATATTACTTTTCCAGAAAAATATTCTACAGAAAAAATGTGCATTTTCTGAAAATACAACTTTTTTGTAAACGATATTTTTTGGAGAAATAATTATTTTTCGATAAAATTAGCCATAAATGAAAATCATCTTGATTTTTCATAATTTCGGTCATAAACGAATTATGCTTTGAAAAGTAAGCATTTCAGAAAAAAATATTGCACAAAAAAAATGTAGATTTCAATAAATTACCCATTTTTTCTGGAAAGCATTTTTTCATGTGGTTGATAGTTTAAGAGTGATACTAATTTTTTCGATGAGAAAAAAAGTTCCTTGCAGTTTCTCTCATTTACCGAGAAAGGTGTTGAATCTTCATAATGCACTTTTATGACAGGCTTGATCTTGAAAACCCAAAAATATTTTGTGTAAAACATTTTTCTCTAAGTCAATAGTTTTCTAAAAAAATCAATTTTTATTTTTAAAAATTTTTTACTTCCGGCGTTTTTTTGTATTTTTTCGTGAAGAAGGTTTAGAAAAAAATTCCAGATAATAGTAAATAATAATTTTTTATTTTATCTAAATCTATAGAATGCGTTTGCGTTAATAAAAGTCATTTGTAATTAAAATTAAAGTATTAAATTAAAGTCAATGTAAACATAAAGGACCATTTATTATATTTAAAATGAATTTTTGTTTGCCGTGAAACGATTTTTTTTCGCCAAGATATTTAAGTTTAAACCACATGAAAAAATGCTGTCCAGAAAAAATGGGTAATTTATTGAAATCTACATTTTCTATGCACAATATGTTTCTCTGAAATGTATACTTTTTAAGGCATAATTCGTTTTTTAACCGAAATTATGAAAAATTAGAGCGATTTTTATTTATGGCTGTTTTCATCGAAAAATAATTATTTTTACAAAAAATGTTGTTTACAAAAAAGTGATATTTTTATAAAATATACATTTTCTCTGTAGAATATTTTTCTGTGAAAAGAATATTTTTCGAAATAAATCATGAAAACCGCGAAAATAGCTGTCACTTAAAAAATTCACTGTATCTTAGAAATTAAAATGCACAGAAAAGCCTCCGAGGCTTTTTTGTACAAAGTTGAATGTATAAATTTACATATAATTATTTATTAAACTTCAGCCTTCTGGCCCGGAAGCGGACTTGGTTTACAATGCGCTTTAATTACTAAAACATTCATACTTTCGTACCTTCTCATCCCTAATCTATCCCTGTTCTATACCTGGTTTCTTTATACACCATATCAATGTATAAATATATAAAAAGATTTATAAATAACTATAAATATATACAGTCTTCTTTCTCGAAACCTTACAAATAATAGGCCCATCACACTATTGATAACGTTACTTATTGTATCTGTAATTTTACTTAGATTTAAACAGTCTTTCAAAAACTTATTTTCTAATGAAGTTAACACTTATTTTTACTTTTCAACGCTGTTTTTAAGCACTAAACTTTTTTCTTTCCAAATTTTCCTATAGATTGTTACATTTATAAATTTACATATGATATTCATATATAAAGTTAAAACTATAGCTGTTAAGTCCATGTGAAAATAGCAAATTTGATCAAAAATAGCTTCTTTAGCCTTATAAATATTTATATCAGAGATAACTAATGGCTTCACTAGAATTATTTCCATGAAATTTTTATGAAGCACCTGATAATTTCATGAAAAAGCGAGATTGCTTAATCTGTAAATTATAAATTAGCAGATCTTTGAATTTTTTTGAAATTGACTGAATTTATAGACAATTTTGAAAGCTTGCATTTTTGGAAATGCGTCTAAGGTAAATATTTCCCCTAAAACTAATCTCTGAGACGAATAAATTCAGCCATTAAACATTAAAATCGGTTATGAATTACATTTTTTATGCAGGAAAAAGAAACGCAAAATTCACGAAAAACTCAAATTTCAAAAATTTTCAGAAAGTTTTGAATCGAAAAATCTAATACCTCGTTTTTGGCGGTTTTTGGGCACCTACTATTAGGAAGAAAAATCGCCAGCTAAATTGCTGTCATGGTCGCGCAGCCGATTTTAAAAAAACCTTTGGAATGACCCAAAAGTATTCGAAAATTTTTAGTTTGAATATTTCCAACTTTAATATTATCTTTCTTACATCTAGAATCGCGTGCGCCCTTATTCTCTCCACTTTTCATTTCTGTAATCCTGAGCGCTCTCAATCCAGAAAAGCAAACTAAAAAGTTTTTTTAACTGCAAACAACGCCATCAGATATAAAAACACGTAACTGGTTTTCCAAACATTGCGAACAATAACCTTACAAAACGAAACGCTATAAAACGGCAGATAGTGAGTTGGTTACGAGGAAATGAATCACAAAACGGTATGGGGTGAGTGAGAGAGAGAAGCGAGAAGGACCAGATCTAAATCCTATAGCCAACCGCTTTAACACCACCGACATCACGCCACGTTGAGAATTAATGGATAATCCTTGCTAAAACTCAGTCGCACGCGACATACACCCCGCAAAATTCAACCGCGCGTACAAGCCAACCCTTATAATGTGCTGGAATTAACGAAGAGGCTCTATTCCTACGCTTTTTGGTCCGTGAAAGAGAAAAACCTTCAAATTTTAACGTGCAGAATTCTCTTCACTATTTCAAACCTCGAGGACGATGTTGCTTTACAAATTATTGCACTCGAAATTTTCAATTAAGCACTTTCCTCAAGTGCATTACAAGTTGTCAAAAAAAAAAGATTATGCATGTTTGAAGAAAATAAGTATTTCGATTTTAAGATATATGATTTAATTCGAGAGTATTTTGTTTATCAGTTGACACAATTATGGAAATCTAGGTTAGAATCTCTAAAATAAAGTTCCCAAAATTAAAATTCCTACTAACATGTATATTCAAAATATTATATTGGCCAAAATAAGTTAAAATCAATAATATTATTTTTTGTAGATATTTTGTAAATATTTTTGTAGATTTATTGTTACTGGAGCAAAAGTAAAAGGGCTGCGACAGGTTCAATCATTTCAGGGAGTAAAACCGAAGCAATTGAAGGGTGACACGGCGTAAGGGATTAACCCACATTTTTTCTAAAATGAGATTATTGGCACAAAAAATCAGATAAATTTTAATATATACATTGTGACAAAAGGAATTCTTTATAATTTCATTTTTCAAATTTTTTTGCAATTTTTCAATTTTTTTGCAGTTTTTCTATTTTTTAAAAATTTCTTCTCAAGTGTTTTCAAGTCTGCAACATTTTTTAACGTTTTGCAACTCCATAGCTCCACATCTACTTTGCTTCTGCGTCTTTTTTTTAAGTTTCTGGAGTGGCCTTATCCTTTAAATGATCAGGAATTGGAACATCTACTTTAAGAGATTATTATTTCATATTGATTAAGGATCCTGTGTCGTACTACATTCAATCTCGACCTAAAATTCAACCTAAAAATTAACAGTCGAATCTTCATCAACGTGACTGTCTTGTTATTTTAGAAATAAATTAAAACTGATTAATTTTCAGTTAATATTGACTGATACTTCACTACAAAGTTGACTAATTTGCAGTTTAAAAAATTACTAAAATTTTAGCAAACATTTCGTTCATTTGAACCTTCAGAACTTGAAGCACAATCTTCTGATAGGATTCGCAGTCCATTAATTGTTGTTACAAAATTTAACGATGGCTACATGGTTGGATAAGCCAAGAGTACTTGACGGTTCTAGCGCGTAGAGTAGCTTTTCATGGTTAAGGCACGTCCACCCGAAAACTCGAGTGAACGTACCCTCTCCAAGCTGAACTGCTTTCTACAATAATTGGCATGATCGTAGTTGGAGAAACTTCATGGATCCATCTATCGCGGTGGGCTTAATCAAATTAAAGTGGCAGCCATCAAACGTTTCAGGTAATTACGTATACCGAATTCTCGACGAGTTTGAACTCACCTCTGTAACACTCGGTACATGTAGCAAGCTCCACTATCGTGCCTTGAGTGCAGTTTACATTTATCTCACCCTCGTCATCTTTCTCCCGTTTCCTTCCCGATCCACCTGGTATCTAACATCGATTACTAGTCCCTCCACCACGACTCCCCTCTCTTCTTCCAGGTGTCGTGCCATTACTCAGTTCTCTTAAAATGCTTTATGGAGTTCGATAGCCAATAAAAATTGTGCAGCAGCTTACTTTCCTAAGTGTTCAGTTCAGAAAAAAATTCCTCCCTGAAAACAAATAAAACAAAAGTTGGGAGGATAAAAAAGTTTAGATGCAAGGGAAACTTGATCACTGATGTTCCACGACAAAATCCATAGTAAGTCACATTTCCACATTACCAGGATGATCTGTCGTGGAACAGTCGAGTATTTTATAATCCTGATTTGTTGTATTAACACTTCAAAGTACCGTAGAATCACATAACTTCGGACACTGTCCCATATATTGAGAGACTGTTCATTTGAGTAATTGATAAGGATGAATTAGTTTTTAATATATTTTTGAGTAAAAATAGGGAAAAACGAGGTTTTGTTACATTTCTCCATATTACAAAGTCGAATTTTAATATTTAATAACTTTTTAAATTTTAAATTTTTAAAATTTTAAAATTTATTAACTTGAGGTCGACAAATTAGTATTTTATATACGAAAAGATAAAAATATTTTTGCTAAGTTATCAAAAACTAATTTCAGAAAGAAGAACAGTGAATAGCATAATTTGAAAATTTTATGCGAGAAATTAATATTGTGAATATGAAGATGCTAAAATCTTGCGACGCGGGGTAAACTTCGAAATCATAATTCTGAATTTTTCGTATAGTTTTGTTTCAGATTGCCTTTCGAGTGTTTCCGTCGTTTCCGATCTATCGCGATTTGTTCCGGCACTTGGCGTTCAATGTGGATAAAGCCAAAAGAAAAAATATACACACGTCTACAAGTGCATTCCTGCTTTGTCGACGTCATTATCTCGTTTATTAACCCCTTGACTGCCGATGGCAAAGATCTTTGCCATTTAGGACTTTTCCCAGACTGCCGGAAAAAGACAAATCT